>JADDOH010007358.1:0-133564 GCA_016648135.1 Agrypnia vestita | reverse complement strand
GGTCACTTGTTAAAGTACAGGGCTTGGAAAATAGCATACCATAAAATTCAATTTTTTTTCTTTTACTTTGCGTAGTATAATCATAGTGTTACTTTTAACTTTCCAATCTTTATACGTATATCGAAGATGTTGATGGTCCGCAGTAGTGACAAGCGTAATGTAAGTCTTCGAAATGTACTGCTAAAGAATTACACATTATCATTGTCAATTTTCTGATATCCACCATACTCGAATATCTAAACTTACATCCAAATATCTGACAGTCGGCAGCAGCATCCCTTCGTATATCAAGTTATTGTAACTAACTTTTTGAAAATGTTACAAGAAAAAAACACTGTCCATCTCAAAATGAACTCTGGTCTAATGGGGTGGGCAGGGATTAAACAAAATGAAGAAGTAATGATGTATAAATTAAATGCAACAAATAAATATTTTAATTATAGTTCATCTCTTATGTACCTAATACGCTTTTCAAAAATTTCAATATATCTTTAGAAATAAAAAATACAATGGTACATATATGGTAGCTTCATGTTAATTTTTTGAATTAAATTAATTTTGTAACATGATTTGAAAAACTGACCTGCTCTGCGGGTGTTTGTTGGCATTGGCTCTGTGAAATAGTGCTTAGGTAACAATACTAGTTTATCAGGGAATAAGTAGAGTTGGTTAAATCAAACAGGGCGGCTGGTGATTAATCATTTATTTCACGCAAACACCCTCCGGGTGGACAGGGGTAAGTGGCCGTGGAGGGTGAGGCGGGCGCCTGGCGGACCCTGTCCATAAGGCGACTAAGTGACGATGGGAGTGGTTTGGTTTATTAATTAACCATTTCTTTCAACCACTTCCAGTATTTTTTTTTTTGAGAAACGTTTCTTGCCTTTTATTAATTTCAGTTTTTTGACGTAGAACTACGTCATTCCCCGAATCTGGATGGGGGTACGTGTTATCTCACAAAACAGCGCAAAATTTCATTTCAAACTGCACAAAACTTGTCAATGACATATATGTTGTTGGACAGAGAAAGGATGCAGTTTCTTAATGCATTCTAACTCTAAACTCAGAGATGTAAGAGAGGGTGCCTCGAAAATGGCCGAACTTAGTGCCGTCGGTGCGGAATCGTGAGTGATACAATTCAGCCGATTGTCTGAAAGCTCATACTTTCACCGTCTTTGCCTGCTTTTCGCTATTTGGAATTCATTCACCTATTCCAGTAAAAATTTTAACTTATAACAATAATAATAATGTTTTAAAAAACTCTTATCTTTCCTCTTTCATTTCTTCAAACAGCTCAGATAGCCCGCCTTTTAAAGGCTTGCATCGTAATATAGTCAAGCTATCATTGTTCTGGTAACCTACCTATCGATCTATTTCCAAATAACTTTAAGTAAACTTAAAGTTATTTCGATATTTGAAAGAACACGATCTTTACACAACTGATAACGCCATGAGTTTTCTCAAAATCTTTATCGAAAAGTACAACGACATCTCGATAGGCAGCGACACAGTTCGCAACCCACTAACTTTCCACCTTGCACAGGGGTTGTACCAAGTGCTGATGATTCTCTCTCCTCCCACTACTAACTGATATTTTTTCTGCTTTTACTCAATAAATAATCTTTAACAGAGGCTTTAATTCGGGTTTTGCATGCTTCTGTGTTAGTGATATACTTTTTAAGGAATAAGACAGTTTAGTCCTTAAAATATCACATATTTCTTGCAATACAGTTAACTACCTACTATTAACTGCGGCATGTATGTGGACGAAAATTAAGATAACTCAATACATCGACCTTTACCGAAAAATCTCCGACACAAGTATTAAAGTCTAATCCATTTAGAAGCCCCTTTAGCTTCCTCCTACACGTATACCGAGACTTGTTACGTCGGTGGTAAGTAGCTGTCATCATGGATGTTCTCCATATGGATTTTCTTTCAAAGGAAATTCCAGTTTTTCTGGTAGACGGGAATATGAATTCATAGAGTACAGTTTACCAAATGAATATAAAAATTGGGGGTTATGTTTATTTTAAGATTTACATAATTACATTAACGTAGACAGCGTAAGACTAAAAGCGAAAATGACGCCTTTTGTGTTGGCTCTAATGGTTATGTAATAGTAGACAAACAAATGAACAAAGATATTGACGGTTAATCAATGAACACAAAATGAAAAACAGTAAAAAAATCCTGTGTCAATATTGTGTTAATAGTTCAGACGTGAAATAAGGGTTCAATTATACCGTTTAGAAAGAATTTATTGAATATAAACAATAAGAAGATTATTATTGGGACACGCGCTCTTTTGCAGGTCTCACGTAGATATTTTTATACAAAACAAATATATTTATAATAGCCCATTAGCCATTTATAAGATCCAGGGTGGCAGGAATGAGGGAAAGGATATACAGCTCCGGAAATATTCTTATCCTGGAAGCCCACCTTACTCCAGAATCCAGCATTGATGCACATTAAAGAAAGATACTGGCCCCTCATAAACCAACATGCCACAGCTCGCTAAAGCCGTTTTTTGATATTTTTTTTTTCTTTATTTTTTTTTCATGTTATGTAATACTTATACTTATACTTGATTTCTCTTTTCTTTTCTACATCCTATTTATTTACTTATGCTTAGTTTTCAATGTTAATGATTATTGCTGTAATACTTACCCTTTCGCTTCGCACCATGTCTTTCTTACTTTGTATGCCCTGTTTATTTGAATTATTCTTACTATATACCTAATTTTTTGTTACATCTTACCTTTAATGTACCTGCATGTGATAATTGCTATTTATAAATTTAAATCATCTTATATTTCCATATATTGCACGTATGATAATTTAATGTATGTATTTTTATACGGATTGTTTGGGACTGCACAAACCTACTCACATACTGGAATAAAGTATATTTTAATTTTTATTTATTAATTTTTTTATTCACATATTATTAAAATACAAACACACTTTATTAAAAATTATGCATGTGTATAATAAAAACTTTTTTCAGCAAAACTTTTTTGAAAATTACAACAGAAATATACTATTTAATGTTAGTAATATTATATTTCTATTCTAATATATCTTCATATGCATAATAGTTTAAATAATATCATTAATACTAACATGTACACATCTTTCTAAACCATCTTAAGACATTTTCGAAATTATTTTTACGAATTCTTCTTGTTAATCTAAGAGGATACTCACTACTTTTATATGAGCTCTCGTCCCATATTAACTATTTGTAATATAAGTATTATAGAGGGTAGAACAAATTGTGTTGGCCACCGGGGGTGAACGGAGTTGACAGACGCGTCACCTTTTGGTGTTGTGATGATAAATGGATTCCTTTACTAGTGTATATAGTTGGAACAAAGTTTTATCTCCATTTTATTTCCATAGCTTTACAGGAATATATATATATATTATATATATATATATATATATATATATATATATATATATCTATATATATACGTACTTTGTATTTTTATTTACAAGTAAGTAAATAATTCTTAACACGTAGAAACAAAATAATTCAATTTAATACATTTATATACCATTGTGCGAAAGTCTTTATATAGAATACGGGTACTTTATTCATGTGTCTGTCTCATTTGAAATTACACCTGAACATGCATATTCATTTACCAGTTCAGTACTTTAACAAATCAATTATATACATGATTTGTAGAGATCTTATACGCATCAATAATATTTTTGGCATTTATAATATATCCTACATTATTCGGCCGTATTCTAAAATAAGCAATATTGCTATTTCTGTATCTTGACAGTTATTGTATAACACTGTAATGCGATAAATTTAGATGTTTTATATTTGACAGGTTCGAAATTAGTGAATTCAATCAATTAGAAAGGTCATTATGATTCACAATCGTGAATAACTTTCCTATTTATTGAATCCATTAATTTGAAATCTGTCAAACTTAAAATGTCAAAATTGGCGGCATTGCAATATTTTACATAAATTTCAAGATACAGGAAAAAAAGTCACGCATAGAACAAATACAAAATTTTGCATAATTTTTTTTCTAACACGTTTTTCAAAATTAATTTGATATAAAAACCATAGGAAACATTAATATTTTTATTATTCATATAATAGTACAAAAATAAATCTCTATACTAATTTTTCAGTAAAATTTTAATGGAAATATTGTTTCCAAATTACAATCGAGTATTTTAATATGGTCTGAATAATGCAATAATATTGTCAATGCTGAAACGGTGTTATCAATTTATCTTAACAATGCACTGAAAAAGCCTTACATATGTCTAATTTTTTCAAGGAACACTTACGATTAATGCTTCATTAATGTTTATAATTTTTTTTTTTTTGGCTAAGAAATTACACTTCAATAAAATTTTATTATGTTACTAGCCGTATACCCGTGAAAAATCACGGGTATAATAATAATTAATTACGACCTTTGCGTACACCTGAGCCACGCGTTGATTTACTTGTCAAATTCGGGCGCTGTCATCATCAGTGTTTTTGTTTGTAATTCCAGCCTTATTCCAGCGACAGACAGACATTCAAACTTAGGATATTTGACGATTAATTAGTTCACAAATCGCAATCTAAGAGCGGATTGCCTCAAAAAATAGAAAAGACCACAACACGTTCACATAAATAAAACGTAGGTTCACGATGGAAATGCTTCACCATTTTTTTATTAAAATTCAAATTAAAATCAAACATATTCAGCTAAATAAAGCAGTAGGTTATAAATTCACCGAGGAATAAACGATCTTTTCAATTTATTTGAACAATGCACTGAAGGAGCATTCTACGTGTGTAAATATATAGGACCCCTAAACTAGAGCCTACAACCCTGCCGGCTACACCCCTTCAGCCTGTCGCTGGGCGCTGCAAGAAACAGACCGTCCAAGCTGCCCCGTCAAAAACAATAGTGCCAAATTAATGACCACATAGGGCTGTTATATAATTGCGAGCGTGTGTTGTAGTTTATTGGTAACGTTGTTATTTTAAAGCCTCAAAGCTGAAAGGAATATTTAATATGAAGGTATGCTCAAATTATTACGAAGTGTAAGGTTGCATGTGAAATCTAAATTAAATTTTGGAAATAAGAAAGAGTGTAAATAGTAAATTGAATTTTATAAATAATCGGGTCCTTTTTGCAAATAGTTATCTTTTAAATTTATTTTCATGTTAAATAGGTACTTTATATTATCATTTTCCATACATAACTTTTTAATATTTTGATCTTTACTTCGATTTTTAAATCGTTATCCTGACGAAGAAGCCGTTGGCTTCGAAACATGTTGAATTTTTTCAATAAATAAGTGGTTTTAACAAATTTATATCAATTAAATATTTAATATTTTTTGCTAAAAAGCCTTTTTAGTGTAGAGATGCTTTTTACAGGTATTTTTATGGTTTATAACAATTTAGATTTATCATTTAAAATGAAATGCACAAAAAAACTTGCTTTAGAAAATATATTTGGTGTCATTTGATTTTTTTTAATAAACTTACCTGGAAATAAGTATCATAGAAAAACTGTGATAGTCTTAAGAATTCGCGTAACAATAAAAATTCATTTAAAAAAAATAGAAGCTGTATCGAAAATACTCCAAAATAAAAAAAAATATTCATTGCTTAATATGAAGTTGAAATTTGCAAAAATATTAATATATACGGTCATCTCTATTCTATATTTTATTTGTAGCAATTTAATCAATACATGTATGCACAATTTTGCTTTCTTGCATAGATACTCTTTAGGGACCCTGCTCAAAATATAGGCAGCATTTTCCTGACCACCCCTACCTTCGCATAAATTTTCATTCATATTGAATGCCACCCATTTGAAATTTAAACATAGTTGTGTATTATATTGAAGTTGTAAAAAAATCCAAAAATCATTTTTTTTAGTAAGCCTTGGAAGAATCCACCGGTGTGTGTTTCTATTTCAAATTTAGAAATAAGGCACGCGGCTTCCGAGTGGTAATTTAGTGGAGGCAATCTTTCGCGTTTCAGTTTCGCCTGTTTCGCGAGCTGAAAATTTCTCGGCGGCCAACCGCTAATATATTTAGCAGCCGCACAGCTTGCGGCCAGAGCTTTTTTACGACCTCACTTCACTTGCATTTTATACTAAAGTAGCGGCTGAAACGGCCGTAAATATAAGCTAAGGCGGGGTTCGCACGGCACAACAGCCTTACCCACCGGAATATTCAGGAAAAGTTCTGTCAACGGGATTTTTTCTCGTTTGATACGCGGGTGTTATTTTAAGAAACTACTTTTCTGTAAACAAATCAAATTTACATTTTATTAAATTGACTCACATGATTGGACCGAGCGAAAAATACCAATATAAGTGAGGTATTCGGAAAAGGGTTGCCACTTTTGGAAATCTCAATTTTGGTATCTGGGACATATGTTGTAAATGCCAAAGATGTATCTCCATAGATAGAAGGGTTATTATTATTTTATTTTAAAAATCTAAATAAAAACTTTATATTACAGGTAATTTCACAAATTTATACTCCAAATTGTAAAATTTTCATTTAATTAAAGGTTTTTTTGTTAATATTAATGAAACTCCATCAAAATAAAAACAAAATAGTCAAATTGAGAATATGTACGAATCACGTAGCGCAATATTTAGCATCGAATACATAAAAAAATTATCTTGACACATTCACAAAACATGTCTCCCCTGCATATAATATTTGATATAAATATAGATTTTCTTCGTTTATAAAGATACAAAATACTCATAACAATGATCTTATGTATCGTAGTTTATGCACGGACCTATACAGAAATTTTTTGAAGCTACTTCTAACGTTATAGAAGTGCCTCCGAAAAAACGTTTTATTTTAAAATTTATTATCAACGACAAGAACCACGAGGAAAAGTCAATAGCTCTAATTCTTTTTAAATGTATGTACTTATCTATAAATCCCTTGTTATGAAAGGCGAATGAATATTGTACAGGGAGTCGGGCGTGTAATAACTACATGGAAAAAAATATATAAGTATCAATACAATAAAAAAACCCGTCCTGAACTGTGTATTTTGACTCGTCTCTATATCTGCGAGTTTTTTTTTTGTAGACAAGTAAATTTTTCATGGAATGGTGTTTTTCTTCGAAAGGTGAATGTCAGATAAGAAATGCGCGCACATCGCTTGCAGAAATTACATTTTTTTATAAATTCCAACCAAAACTTTTTGTGTGATTTCTATTTCTCTCTTTTATGGCGAATTCCATCTGTCAAATCATAATGATTATATTGAGTACGTTTGTTTTTTTCTTTTATTATTTTTGTATGAATTACTGAGTTCAACAATCACACAAATACAATCCGTTTCTATTTACATGAATTAGTTTATGGTAATTAATGAGAAACATAGTACAATGTAGGTTTTTGAACATTTTATACGCAATATGAAAATGTTTTTTACGACGACTTTGCGATCAATGATATAAAATGTTTGATATATTTTTTGAAGAGAAACTTATATCTGAAATTAGTGTTATTCCCAATTTAATAATATATAAATCGTCTTCGAAATATATTGAAAAATTTTGCCGTCTCATGTACATATAAAATATTTATTTATTTAGAAAATCCTTGTTCACAATACTTCTTTTATAATGCAGTTATTATTGTGGATTAAAACTACTCATAATAGTTCATTATATACAGTTAAAAAAATATGAAATATGTATACACCCATACAGGTATATGCGTACCTATATATATTCTACAAAATATTTTTTTTAGTCTCTATAGGTCTTAGTCTCTTAGTTATCTATGTAAGAACACATCTATTAAAGTCAAATACTTTGTCGTATTTTTTACTTGCATACATGAAATGTTTGATCGTTGAGGATTCAATACCAGTACCGACTGTTATTAACTGTATTCACTTTTTTAACAGTTATCAACTGTATTATTAACATTTAAAGTTAATAATAACTATTGCAAAGCATGTATGGATCGTTCATAATTTGGTGTATGCATTTACGCATTTTAAACTTTTTTGAAAGTTCTTAGAAATATTATTTTTAACAGGCCAGCATTGAAAATTAAAATTTAGCAAGCTCGCCGTTAATGAGTGGATAATATTTCGACGAATTGTACAGTAAAATTTTAAATGATTTTAGCTCTTAATTTTTTACATTTCGTACCAAACCAGAATACGCAGTATTGCGAAAATATTCAGGTAAAAACGTTTAATACAACCTCGGCCTTAGCGTGCCAGAGCGAAAGGTTGAGCCAAAGGTATCCCGGGCCTCTGAGCCACGTAGGCTATATTGGGCTCGCTGCAGGGGCGGACTCGTGCGCTTAAAAAAGTTTTTGTTGTGTTCACTGAAAACACAAAGAATACCTGACAGCCCAGGTCTCGGGAGACCGGCATGTTAGTCCCACTTTTTGTGAAAAAATCGCTTAGTTTACATTTAAAAATTGTAAGAATACTCATCATACGCATCTCAATTTTTAAAATAAATATTATATTATTATATTAGGTGTTAAAATAAGTAGTATTCGTTTATTTTAAAATATCAAAATTGATAAAGGTATTAAATAATTCATTGGATTTTATTTTGTGTTTGCATTTAAGTTAATTTTTTTTTTATTACAACCTTTCAAAATGAAATGTCAAGTAGACATTATTGAGCACTTTCTTCTATTCACGTTCAATCAAGGATATAAATGGGTTATTTTGTGGCAAAAACTTGTAGAATATTGGGAAGAACATGTAAAAAACTAACCGATAAAAGCCAAGTTTTTACAATACTCCCTTTATCATTTTCGGGTTTCGTGTCTGCGTCGGAGTATTTTCGTACAACTTACTGAGTTGTATGAAAAAACCATTAAAAATTTGAAAAATCCAAAATTATACTAGGTATACTATAATTATTATTTTTTTAACGAAAATTTAATAGATCTTCTTGATCATCGCCACGAGTCTGCTTGCAAAGTTTCAGCTCGATTGAATCACGGGAAAGGGGTTAAAAGTTGATCCAATTTTTTTTTTGTCAGACAATAAAGTAATCAGACGCCACGAGTTAAAAGAATAAAGGAGAATAAATACATCATTGACAATTTTTTTGTATTTTTTTTTATCTTCGTCTTTTTATTCTCTACATTTGGAAAAAAGGGTAGAACTTTTGTTAACATTCAATAAAAAGTACATGGGCTCAAATTTAATGAAAAAATAAAAACATTTTATGATCAAATTATTTTTCATGGAGTTTTCATTATAATAAGTAGATGTTGAAAATATTTATAATAAAGACATTAATTACCCTGTGCTATACCAGTTTTCTACTGTGTTAAAACTAGGGTTTTAGGGTTAACAAATTTGTTGGTGTCGTAGATTTTTTAATTAAAGATATGAATAAATAATGAGAATATTAATATAGAAACTGACATTGTCAATTCTATAACTTAAAATATTAATATTTTTCTAAGCTCTCTTTTGGTCTCGAATTAAAGTCTTCAAAAAGCATCCTCTGGAACCTCTGTTGGCTGCTAGCCTTCTGGTTTAACTCAGGCCATTTCAGAATTCTGAAACTCCTCTATGTGTATTTTATTTTGTTTTTGGGCTTGTAAATTGAAGTCCGAGCCTGCAAACACACACAACCTTTCTCTACTTACCGCCTATTTCGTAGCTGGGAAAACTTTTTCACCAACACTCTTCCGTCTGAGCAAAAAGTGTACGTTGCACGTAATGGTGTGTGTAAAAAGTTTGGACTGGAAGCTCGAACCTTAAGGCCCCGTGTACACGTGTACTCTCAATGCCTCCTCGAGAGCTCCCATCCTAGGTTATCAATTTCTGGAAATAATCTATGTTACCATCTAAATACACAAATTAAATTATTTTCCTTTTTTCATATTGCAATCCTTATTTGTAAATAATTTGCTCCATTATTTTATAACACATATGTATTTAAAAGTACTCGAGAATAATTTAAATTGTCAATAAAATATTTTCCTCACATTCTAGGATAATACGTAAGGGTGGGTTAACAGGAATTATAGCACTGACAGAATTCAATGTATAATAGTAATATTGATATCACGTGCGTTTTATCGCAAGGATAACGTGAATATATATATGTGACGTATAATATAGATATATATATATATATATATAATAGATATATATATATATATATATTTATTATACGTCGCAATAAGTTCGTTGTAAATTAAAAAGCCAGAGTACCGATTTTTGGAAAACAAAGAATTTCTCTCTCAGCCGAGATTCCGAGAATATCCTTGATTTCGAGTTGTATTTCAATGGTCCTCGTATATTTCAGCTACAGTTTTGCTACGATTTTGTCCGAGTGAACGAAGCCTTAGTATACCAGCGTCGGTTGTTCGTCTGTGTGTGCTAAAAGTTTTAGCCGGGAGTTTGAGAGCTGAGTATACCGCCGCGCTTGTATGTGTGCGTAAAAAGTTTTCCCAGGGAGGTTTCGCGCCTGTGTTGGCGCGTTGAATTCACGGCTGTGTGTATCGAAAGTTTTGCCGGGGAGGCGCTGCGCCGGTGTTGGTCCGTCGGAGCCTTCGCTGTGTACGTAAAAAGTTTTGGCTCGGGGTCTGAGTGGCGCGGGGCGGGGGAGGGCGGCGCATGCGCGCCGAGCCGCCCGTCTGGAATCAGTCCTTCAGGGGACGTTTCAGAGGCGGGACCTTTGTTCGGCGTCCGTCCGTTTTAGGTCACGATTCGTGAAAACACGCAAATTATGACGTAATTTTGAAAATATGGCGAAATTTACTCTTTCAGATGGCTAAATTATAATAAAAATCCTATTTTTTTAGGTTACCAATTAAGTACTTACGAAAAAATGTTTTTCGAAATTAGGAAATATATGAAAGATTTATGGTATTGTCCATAGCGTAACTCTCTAAATTTTCTAATACATTTGTTTTGTTCCAAAATAAACATTTCTTTTAATTTTAATTACCAAAACTTCTTTCAATTAAAATATTATTACTAGGTACAAATATTAGTATGGAAATTATTTTGCTTTTCGTCGTCATTAAAATTATTGATTATAACTGTATTTTAAGTAACTTAAACGTTTCAAAATTAAATTATTTTCTCCCTCTAATTTTTTAATATTCCGTAGGACTTCATAAATATACACATTTATAATATTTAATATTTTATTTATTATTCTATTTATTTGCGTTTTTACCTGTATGATTTATTCTATTATATTATTTATCCAACAATATCTGTAAAAATAATAACAATTGTAGGTGTGAATTATTTACAAGACTCTAATATTATTGTTATCGTCAGTTTCTGTATTTCACGAAGGTATGTGAAGCCTTTAAGTACAGTGCTCGAGTAAAAACAAGGAGTTTATGCAAAATTTCCAATTAATAACGCGTGTGAAAAATAAGACAGTCATCCGAGTAACACGCTTCACCCTGGCGGCAATCAATAGTGCCCCCCCCACCCACCCTCGGGGGGCCACCCCGACAGCCTCCGCCCCCGCTCCGCCTTCGGTCATCCTCGGACATCGTCGGCAACCCTCGGCTGCGACGGCAGGCCGCACCACCGGCTCCGCGGACCACCGTCCGAGTGCCGGAGGGATCTTCCAGCACGGCTGGTAGCGGCGCCGCGAGCAGCCCCCAGAAGCACCTGGAAGGAAGGTAGGCAAGGCGCTTTCCGTTGACCCGAACTAGGTCGCTGCTCGGACCTATATTTTGAAGTTCGTTCGGTGATAAACGGGATTTTTCAAGTCGCCCAAGTTCGCGCAGACTTCCCGAGTTTACTTCTTGTTGTCAGCAGTTGTTGTTGAACTACTGCCGCTGTTATTTAGCCAACTTTTTCGCTCGAATCGATCCGCCGCGCCGCCTTGAAAGTTTTGACAGTTCAAAACATTGTGGCTGCACCTCGATGGCGATTTGTTTATTTAAAAGTTTTAAATAAACAAATCGCCATCGATTTGTTTATTTAAAACTTTTAAATAAACAAATCGCCTCTGTTCTGTTCTGTTCGTGGTCGGTATTTGGTTTTTTCCGTTTTCTGGATCATTCGAAGCTTCGCCCGTCGCGCCGTGAGGCAAGACGACTCCCGCGCTATGTGCCGACGGCCGCTGAATACCGCGCGCTCGTAGCGACGGCTTCTCATATCAAATTTCACGTGCTTATTTTTTTTCTAATAAATTATTTCATTGTTTGCATGCAATAAAAAATAATATTATTTGAATACTTAGCTTTGCTAACAATGTTTGAAAAAGTTTGGTGATTTCATGCAATTTAGTTTAACTTTAAATGTGAGTTTAAAAGGTAAAATTTTTTGCGTAACTCAAAAGTTGCGACTTAAATTTATCCTTAATTGCAATCTTGGGCATTAAACATTTCAAATATGTATCTACTTACTATAACATTATTTTAACTGAATATTCTATCTATCGTTTTTTGAAAACGTAAACATTAATTTTATTTTTCTTACCAAAACATATATTACGATTTATTATTTTAATCCTTTTGTTTAAAAATATATTAAGACGTGAAGCATTAAAACTAACCTAAAAGGTATGCGATGTCACTTCTTGTGTACGTATGCGTTTAAGATATGTATTGTGCAAAAAATTTTTTTGCTTTTGCTAATGGAGTCGTACTATGAGATTCATTTTATACAATTTACAACATCATTATTTTATACAAAATTATTTTATCCATTGAATAAGAATTTACATATAGGTACATTTGATGTTTTCTATACTAAACGATTCTTCATTTCATAGGAGTCACCCAGTAGGTAAGCATGAACGCATGAACTAGAGCATAAAACGCCGTAATTTACTACATATTTTCAATTACTTATTTTGCTTTTAAAGACACCTGAAATTCGTTGATCAATCAATTATCTCTCCCATTATCAATTCATAAGTTCAAAATTTTAATTTTTTTAAATTTTATTTCAAAATTTATTTGTAAAATTAAAGTATCTACCCATATTTGTAATCTATAAACAAATATAAAACATTTCATATTGATTCTTGGCGTATTTGTAAGATTTAAAAATCTACAAAAATACGTTTATACTGTAACATGAATTAAATTTATAAACATTATTTTATATAAAAGTATATTTTAAGAAAACAGTTACTGGATTTTGTCCCCGTAGGGATGATCAATTAATTAAGGATAAATTATAGAAGTCTCACGGAGACGAAGCTAATTTATATATGAGAAAAGTGGATGAAAGTCTCTTATATGATGGCTCAGGGCTTACAACCAGTATGATCACTCTACACAACGCAACGTTCACCAATTTGATCATATGAACATCCACATTTTTTTTATAGTTCTATTTTTTTAATAGTTCATCGTTTTTTATATTTTTAATATATATGTTCAAATCAAGAATCATTTATATATTATTATAGTCTGCTAGAGATATCTGCTGATTTTTTTCATTAACAAGTTAGTATATATACGTGTGTATATACATATATATATATATTATATATATATAATATATATATATATAGTATATATATATATATATATATGTAAAAGACCTAGGCTGACGTTTCGACACGGTATCACGTGCCATTGTCAAGGCTAAAAAGGCCTCAAAGTTACGGACTAGCCGTACTTATGAGCGGGTGACATGAAAGTCTCCCACCAATAAGGCTGTCATACTTCGAGTTCAATTTCAGTGTAACTAAATCGTCGATATATATATATATATATATTATATATATTATATATATATATATTATATATATATATATATTATATATATATATATTATATACGAAATAAATAAATGAAAATAAGAGAAACACACAAATATCAAATAATAAAACTGAAAAATTAAATGCTGGAACCTGGATTCGAACCACGGACCTCTGTGTTTCGCGCACAGCGTGTTACCAATTTCACTATCCCAGCGACTTAACAAGTCGTCAATATTTGATAGTTATATGTTTCTCTTTGAATTATTAATTCACTTATTTATATTATTCCATTTTTTATTCGGGAAGTAATCGGGAAGTAAGGGACTGTTTTTACGAGAATATCAAATGAAGCTTTGACGTCTTCTCGCTAGTCGATTTCCGAACAATGGAAGTATTCTTTGCTAAACTGCAAATAGAGTATATATATTATTAAACATATTTTTCATTTATTTAGGGAACGAGTCCCGTAATATTTAATACGAAATAAATAAATTAAATATTTAATATTTAATTATTAAAAATCTACATGTTTCGAGAACAATGTTCTCTTCTTCAGGATTACACAATAATCCTGAAAGAGAGAATATTGTTCTCGAAACATATAGATTTTTTAATCCAATAAAGTGGTGAAAACAAAGTAATTTGTGTCTTATTTTAATAATAATGTCACCACAAAGTTCAAGCCTCCATACAGAAGAAGAAAAAATATTTTTCGAACATTGAAATAATCTAGTGGAGATAGATAGAGATAGAGACACTCTATATAATATTTTGATCAATAATAATATTGCACTTTAATGAAACAATCACATACACATGCGTGATTATAATCGGTTACTATTGCCTAATAATAATGGTGGTGTTGTTTGGGTTAAATTTGAATTATTAAATTATATTTTAATAATTTCAATTATTAAATTATATTTTAAATTATTAAATGTGCAACATTTTAAATATATGCTTTTTTACAAATTTATTTATTTTGATCATCGTTCTTCGGAGGCAAGTTTCTTCCCGCTCGTCACTCTGTGGTTTTCCCAGACCCAGGGCCGGCATAAGCACTTTGTACATAAGTACAGAAATGTGAAAATTGGGCATCCCTCCCAATTAATACAGTATCTACCGCATATTTGAGACCTTAGGAAGGCCAAAACTCAGATTTAGAAATAATATTTTCAGTACCATATGTGTATTAGAAATCTAGTAATGAAGAAAAATTGATGGTAAAGTAAATCCTTGAGAAAGTCTATTCCCACCCACCGTTGTACCTGCAAGTGATGATGATGATAATGATATTTTAGCAGGATTAACAAAAATACAATAGGATAAATAAAAATACAGCAAAATCGAAGTGCGCCAAATATAAAAACATCCAATACTTGATACGAATTACGAATCATTAAAACTATGATTTTTTCTGTCGAACCATATACCAGAGACCGACATTTTCGATGGTTGTGAGAGATGCTTAAATTATTCCGCGTATAGCGGGAAACGACATGTAACGGGAAGCAGCATGTAGCGAAAATGCGAGACCACGAAATAAATTAGTGTTCCAGTAATATACACTACGTTATATCATGGCATACATGACATAGCTACCACCGATTTTCACTAGGCCGTCAAAAATATACTATATTACACATTAAAAGCAGGGCTTATCTAAGACGCGAACCATTAATTTAAGAATGTTTTTGTTTGCCCCAATATGGAAATTTCACTTTTTTTTGTCTTTAATAAAATTATGATTTGGTCTGGAAAATACGTCTACAAAAAGAGACTAAAATGATTTTGAAATTAAATATTTAAAATTCCCGCCAAAGCACTTCATTTCTCTAGCCACGCCAGTGTGCGTCACAATTGTATGGTACCTACCCAGATAAATATTACGGCAATACACCAAATACGCGAATTGACGCGTCACAACCAATCATATGCATTTTAATGGAATTGTATTTTTAAAGCTTTTTATACTAAAAATTATAAACGATATCATATTATCCATACTAATTCTCAGAATATAATTAGTATTTTTGAATGTATTTCATATATTTTCATCCGTATCTGTAATAGGTGAAATTTTCCTATTATTTTAAATATTCTAGGTTACAGTTATGTAAGAATGAGTTTTAATTCTTTTCATCAAACTTGATAAAATAATCGTCAATGAATAGTGTATATAATTTGAGAACTCAATACTATGAGCGTCATTAATAAATATATAATTTTGGCGCCTCCGCCGAGGGCGCCCGAGTCCAACCGAATTCTGATTTGAAAGAAAAATGCTCTTTTAACAGACTATATATACGATTTAATTAATTAGAATTCTTGAGTATGAGGCATAATTTTTTGAATATTTTTATATTAATGACAGTGAAATTTTCTTAGTACGCATGTAAAATTTTATTAAAATAATAGATGTTTTAATGGTTTTATGGATACTGCAATATAGGAAACAGAATGTTTAATTTTTGTCTTTTTTAAAACGATATATTTAACAATTTGTCGAAAAACATTAATGTCTGAATAGCACCACTTTTTTTTAAAACTTTATACAATCAATTTGTAAATAAAATATATGGTCCTTATTTGAAAGTATACGAGATTAGTGTACCAAAGATAACTCTATTGCATGAAAACTAAAATAGTGTTTCGAGGTTATAGTTTTTTTAATATTATCATAATATATTTGTTCATATTTTTTTAAGGAAATACTTCAAGAGTGAATTGGTCTATCATAATAAAAATGATTAAAAGCCTGTTTAGCTATGGGGTTTTGCAAAATGATTGAATAAGTTTACGTTAAATTTAGCAAATCGAGAGCAAATACGAAAATTGTGTACTGGGGCCTCTTAAGATTCTGATTGATAGTCTCTGATAACTCTTAAGAAGACCAAGACACACTTATAAAGCTCTCTCTAATAATGATAAAGATGATGATTCGGCATTATAAAATTATATTTTAAAGAAAGATAACAATCTTTTGATCGGTAAAAAGTTTATATAAATAATATAATACCGATATTTTGTTTTAACGCAAAGTAAAATATAAAAATATATACCGTAAGACATGTCTGGACTAGCACCCCGTGCTGTGCCTGCTCAGCCCAAAGCCTAGTTCTTCCCTGTTCAGACCCTACACTGCGCGGTTCTCACACGAGCTGCGGTGAGCACGCTGCATGTCTCCTGGTACCCCTGACGTATGGTTACCGTAAATAACATTTTTTCATGCACACAACACCGCATCTGAGAAGGAGTGCACGTGACGTAATAATGCTGAACTTCTTGCGGTTGTTCGCAGGTTAGAAATTCCAAGTGAAGCGATATGACGTCATATGAAACTTTGCATTTAATTTGATGTACGCGAGCACTGCCGTGAGTGTGCTTTTATAATGAGAAAATATTACGAACAAAATTTACACTCAAAATATTAATTTTTACCTTTGATTACCAACGTGGTTTTTTTAATTTAATAATGTGCTGAAATTTTAACAATCAAACATTATTATAAATGAATTATTTTGAAATCATCTAAAATATTCAAAAAATCTTTAAGAACGGTGTCTCATACCAATTTATCTTTAAATGGATTGAAAATATAAACTATAATTACCTTTATTTGGGTTTTATTATATTTTATATTTTATAACTCGTGTTTCAGAGTCTCACATCGACAGGTGAAATACTACACTTATAGCTTAATATGTAGGTATAACTTCAATAAATAATAATTTGCAATATTAGAAAATTAATTAATTATTAAATAACTGTTGTATAAATGCATTATTTGGAAAAGTGTCGAGTTTTGTATATTTTCATTTTTTTTTTGTAATATCGGTACGATTGCCTGAATCGGAGCTAATCTTTTTAAAAAATGTGTTAACACTGTAGTTTATTGCCAATATCATTATGATGTTTATATTAAACAGTCCCTTAACATTACATGTGTATTCTTGTATGGAGTTATTCTCATGAAACGGGTCAAAAGATCATATTTTTTTCAGTTTGTCTTCTATAATAAGTCTTCTTTCTAAATAAGGCCTAGAAAGTATTTTTCAAAAATTTCAAAAGCTTTGAAGCTACATCGGTCGAAAAATGAAATGACATTGCAACTTGCTTGTGAGCCATCATTATGACATAGTCTTATTGTCAAAGACATTACAATAACAGGTATTTATAGAAATACTAGAGTAGAGGGGTGTTAAATTAAGGCAAGTTTAAAGCGTATACGACTATTTAGTATACTGTGAACATTGGAGTACTTTAGTCAATGAGTGTATGTATATACAATAAATAAAAGGGTTTGATAAGTTTTTTCCCTCTTTTACAAGTACATCAGCAACTAAGATAGTATGATTTATATCTACCTGGTCAAGACAATACAGCTGCAGTGATATCAATCATAAATGCTGGGCATTTTGAAGTCTTTCAGCCACGATATATCACTTCTTGCTAATGAAGTTTTTACAATAATCCAAAGAGAAGAACCGCGCAGTGTAGGGTCTGAACAGGGAAGAACTAGGCTTTGGGCCGAACAGGCACAGCACGGGGTGCCAGTGATCCAAAGGTCGCAGGCTCGAACCTCACTCCAGAGCAGACCAGCAAGTTAGTCCTATTTTCATAGCAAACGCGTTTGGCTTAGTTTGAAAATAGCAAGAATATTGATGTGACACGTATACCGTGTCACATCAATATTCTTGCTATTTTCAATTTGAAGATTCTAAGAGGCCTTGAAAACCAAAGAACACGTATACCGTGTTCGGATCTCTATTTTAAAAAAAAAATGTCGACCAAAATCGTTTTGAATGTTCTTAGGTTTTCACGGCCACTCAGAATCTTCAAGTTTGTGTTTACTGGGGTATTATGCCGTGTTGTTACGACCTTTCGGGCCGACGTTTCGGATCCCATTGCAGGGTCCATCATCAGGGCTGATGTGTTGTCTTGAATGTTGGTGTTGTGGTTAAGTATCAGCTTGCAATACCGTGCCGAAGTCATGATGTGTTTGTATTGTTATTGCTTCCTAGAAGCACTAGAAATTTACAAGCATTCGATAAACATTAATAGAGATGATGGTGTCAAATTAAAAACATCTTGGTATCCGGCGCTTCAAAGTCATTCTCGTCGCAGACTCCGCAGAGATAGTGATCAGACAACAGATGAATCATACATACAACACAATACAAACACATCATGACTTCGGCACGGTATTGCAAGCTGATACTTAACCACAACACCAACATTCAAGACAACACATCAGCCCTGATGATGGACCCTGCAATGGGATCCGAAACGTCGGCCCGAAAGGTCGTAACAACACGGCATAATACCCCAGTAAACACAAACTTGAACAAAATCGTTTTGCTCTTATTGAAGAAAATGTATTTTTATGACGTCTTCGTTTTGTCGCTAAATTCAGAATATTATCGCAATAATAAATAAAATAAATGTGAAATTACTCTTATTGGGAAACATGAGCCAAAAGTAAACTGATTTATTTTTAATTTTCGTTCAGCTGCCTTTGCCGGAACACTTGTGAAATGTGTGTTTTTTGTCAAACGATTCACTTTTTTTCTTCCAACGTTCCTGCGTTATTCCACAAACGCTCCGCCATATTTGGTAGAGTTCCCCGCCTGCACGGTGTAGCTGATGGCCAATACACACATACACCTAATGGGTCTGCAAAGAAAAGTTTTAAAAACTTTCCCAGCGAGGCAACACGGCTCAGCTTTCGGGGAGGCTCTCCGTTTTATTTCGATCTCTCTCGATCCACTGCCGAAGAAATGGGATAAACGAGCTGAAAAGGGATGGAAGTATTCTGCGATGACATTTTTAGCATAAAAAGCCGAACCACCCGGAATAGGAGGTAATTATTTTCATTCTGTCGTTTTGCTTTTTTTTAATTCAACATTTTCTTTAAGACAAGAACATTATTTATGAGAAAAGCTTTTACGGATTTTATTATTGGAATGAGAAGTGTGCATTTGTTTTTTTTAAAAAACTTTTCATTTAATATTATATTTAGTAACATTTTTCACACGAGTTATTTAGAATTGTATTTATATTTTAATAAAAATTAGTTTATTCTGGAGTTATCGAATTGTATGCATAATCTTTCCGTAATTACGTGTACGTTTAATGAGTATGAAATAATAAATACCTTGTAGTTTGTTGGTGACGTGGTCATGACGCTCGCCTAGTGATCTGGTGGTTGGTGGTTCCAGCCCTATTCCAAGACACCATCAAGTTAGTCCTACTTTGATAGCTCAAGCAATTAGCTTGGTTTGAAAATATTATAAATATTGATGTGACACGTAATCCGTGTCGGCATTTCTATTTTTTTTCAAAAGATTAATTAAAAAAGTAAGTGTCAATATTAAATCAAATATATTCCCAAAAAAGGTACAAGTATGAAGGTGCATATGATTTCAATGACTAATAAAAAATAAAAATATGAAATCGATGTTTGAAAAAAAAGTACAGGTACATTTAATTCAACCAAATGTGTGTTATTTATTTGATATATCAGTATCCATATCAGCATCCATTCTTTAATTAAGTATCCAGATCTCTAAATGAGAGTAGCTTGTTCTAAAAACTATTGCCGTAATTGAACACAATGATGTCTGAAGGATTGTGGAAGAACTAGAGTAACGAACCAATCCGAACAGTATATTCTATACTGTACTTGTCTAATCAAAGTGTCTTTCACATCATTAATTTATTTAAAAAAGAAACAATATAGGTATGTACTTTGTATTTCAAACACAACAGTGAACGTAGATTACTTAACTGATTTTGTAAGTGTTTTGAACTCCGCCTTAGTATTAAACTTTATTATGCTTTTATAAAAACATTTTCGCTACGCAACGCTTTTTTTATAATTAATCTATTAACAATAAAATAAAAATTTAATAAATAAATAGCTTAGCTTTCATAGGAGACACTACGACATTCTTGTATATATTCATTTAATATTATAGCAAATCATATTATTTTTATTTTCAATATATTAAGCTTTATTGGTAAGCTTAATAGATTCACATTTATAAAACAACAAATAAATAACATGTACTATTTTTAAATATCTAAAATTGAAATATCTAATATTTTTTCTGATTAACACGTGTTAATAGCATGCCGCTGGTAGACAATTATTATTTATATTCTATAAGTATGTGTATAATAATATCTAGAGGTATTTTCTCGCGTTGACTCGAATAATGTATTTATCAAAATATTCAACAACAGTCCACAATGCCCTTTCATAAGAAGAACTCCACAATTTCCTCCCGCTAGCAGTGGCGTGGCGGCGCGACGGAAATGCGGCGCCCCCGAGAATAATTGTCTATGACAGCTCGGGAAATAAGTGCTCCACTCTCCGAACAATATCATTAAGAAAGTGTATTAAATATGTACCTATTATTGTATTATTTGACGAGGCAATTGTCTATCGCCTCCCCGGAGGGGGCAGATGTCCGTGGAAAATCCTCGAAATTATTTCGCAACAAATCGCAATCGAATGATCAATACATCGTCTACAGGGTTGTTTGGGTAGGTTTAAGTTATTTTTGATATTTATTTATCTTGAAATAATTACAAAAATATTTTTTCATTAATGTTTAGTAACACAGATCTCCCTGGCTGCCTTGATACAGACTCCACTTTACATTTTAACCTATTTTTAATACATTTTACATCTGCTCCTTCTAAAATCTATGTTCTAAAAATGTATATTCTACATATTTTTAAATGTTCTAATTGTATGTTCTATTTTATTTGTTGTTGAATGACATTAAACATGATTTCAATCTCTTATACAACACATTTCATTCTGATGTATCTTTTATATGTATTTTTAATAAACGGAATAATTATATTTTGCATATTAATTAGGGTCTTTATTTTGTATATCTAGTTATTTCCCACAAAAACAATTGCCTTTGCGTAAATTGATAAGATGTAAAACCGTGAAAAAAATCATATTTATTTTTAATACTCTTAAGGTACATTTATACCTTATAGGATCCGCCGATGCTAAGGCAATGTAGTCGTTAGCTTTAAGATGAATCATTACAAATCAGCCTAAAAATACAAATCATTTAGCAAATTAATGACTCCATGGTGATGTGTATTCTACACAATTACTACCCACCTAATATAATAATATTAGATGGGTAGTCATTGTGTAGGACACACAGCACGGCACCGATTGTGGTTTTGCAATAGTAGCTCCTGCACCATACTACACTTTGGACATGGGTCATGAAGAGGTGACCATTGATATATATGATATATAATGATGTATGAATATTTTTATACATGGATTCTTATGCCAACAAACCTAGATGTTTCATTTCCTTTACTAGTACTAATCGCTTGTACAAAGTTTTTAAGCAGATCTAGACTGGCAAGACATCCGTGTTACCAGCTCAATGAATTTAAGTAAAATGAAACAAAATGTTTTATTTTACTTAAATTCATTGTTTTTAATCGTTATGGTTGATATCGATGTGATGGATTGAGTCCGTTCTTTTTTCTCGCATCCTTATTTTTCCTTGGTTCACGCTAGTCATATTTATCTATGTTACGGCCGTGCCCCCACCAACGGAAGTCATCTGAACAGTGCGGCCGGAGATGAAAATGGCAAAGTTTCTGCCAGAGTTTGTTGTCACGATTCGCACTTTTGATATTTAGGCCACGCTGCCGTCGTCGCGCCCTTAGAGCTGAAAGACCTCACGACATTTCTGATTCAGAGAAACAACCCTTGTTTTATCCTGTCAAAAATAATAATTTACCACCCACAAAACAAGCGCACGGAAAACTAATTATTTTTGTATATAATATTTTATTTCGTACCTATATATATCGATAATTCATTAACAAAACTTATAATTTTCAATTGATCGATTTAGCTACAACATACCTAAACCGTAAAAAAGTTCACATATGTATTATTGTTATAATTCATTTTTATATGTAGTGCACAGCATCAATAACTTAAAAAGAAAAAAAAACTTTCAGAAAAATATTTAAAGCGAATCGAATGAAAATGAAATATTATAAAATGTAATGAGATAAAATTCAATATTTTGATTATATTATTAATTTTTTAATTTTACCTATTTATTATTTTTTACTTTTATAATTCACTTAAAAATATTTAGTTATTTTTATATATTATACATACTTATTATTAAAGACAGTGATTACAAAAGTTCGCAAAAATATAAAAACATATTTTTTCAATTGATTGAGCAACTTTGTAGATTGACATTAAAAAAATATATTATTTGTTTTAATCTACTGTTTGCACCTACAAGTTTCGGAAAAACCTTTCCATTGTCAGGGTGTTTTATAAATGTCAAAATATCAAAATGAATGATGTCTTTTGTTTTTTTTTCTAAAATTATTATATAGTATTATTGCTGATTACACAAAATTAGGAAAAAATTTTAGAATTGAACTAATAGTTAAATTTAATTGATTGTTAATAATATACTGTTTACTTTTACATGCTTTGCTAATTTCTAATGATTCTAAATTATTTAATTCCAGACCAATATTATTATTAAAAAAAACCTACATTTTTATCAAAACAGTGATCATTTTCTAATAAATGATTTGCAAATCATTTATTACGAAATGACGATGTCAAGGTTTTTCCGAAACATGTAGGTGTAAATAATGATTATAAGTAGATAAAAACAAATAATAATTTATTTTTTTAAATATGAAAACAGCCAAGCAAGTGAACAGTAAAAACTTAATGTTAAAAAAATTAATGTTAATAATTTTTACGCAAAATAAATTGTATCTCAAAAACGAATGAAACTACGACTTTTTCAGCTTGTTTGTGTTTTAAAATTATATCATGATTTTTTGTAATGACCGAGCACTGGACGTTTTTGAAAGGAAAATTTTGAGGCGTATCTTTTGACCACTTCTAGAAAATGCACTTTGGCGCTGACATTACAATTAGCTCTATACTCTATTTAGGGAGCTAAAAAGCATCACAAAATTAAAATTAATAAAATTGGAAAGACTTCGGTGGCTGAGTCTATGAAGAGAATGTCCGAACATCAATCACCAAAGTCCCTGCTGAACTCCAGAACGATAGGACGAAGAAACCTAAGAAGACCAAAATTTAGATGGAGTGATAACATCTTCAAAGACATATCTGCCTTGGAGCTTATAAACTGGAGAGAGCTGGCACAAAACCAAGATGAGTGGAGGAAGACTCTAGAGGAGGCTAAAGCCCACCACGGGTTGTAGATCCAAGAATGACGATGATGATTATGATTTTTTTATTTGATTTTAAATTGTGTTTACTAATAATATAACAAACCTCATATGCCTTTATTTTTTTTGTGTTTTACAAATAATGTATATCTCACCTCATATGATTTCGGTTTCTTTTTAAAATATATGCTTAGGAAAAAGTTGCTTCCTGTTCTTAGTGCACGCCCCTGGTGTTTACCTGCTAATAGCTCACCTCATCTACCTTTATCGATATTATGAAATTAAATTCATGTATTGTCGTCTATTGTCACTCATGAGTAATCATCACGTCCTTAAATCGTGTAGAGATGAGTTGCAGCGGGCTGGAGAGTGCTTTCTGTTTTATCTAAATAAATATTTTAAAGAAAAGGCTTTTAATTCTGACGACGTCCATTGGCCAGTGGAGACTAATGGGGTGCCCACTATCCCTTCTACGTGGGGGAGGGGGGTGACGGCGGTGGGCGGTGCCAGGCGAGAGATGCACCCTGGGTGCATTCCACCCACCCCCCTCCGTTCCCGCCTACCTTGCCCCCTCCCCCCGAGGCGTGCTGATTGCAGCCCTGGCGCATGCCTCGCGAGGCTTCCGCTTCCTCATCACGTGCACACTGCTGACACCCTGACAAACCCACCACCAAAACGAACGGGCAATGAGGAATCTGGACGTCTAGTAGCAAACTTGTAAATCAGGGTTTTTGATTAAACAATGGCTCCCTAATTATAAAAAGATACGTGGCGTAAATTAACTTTATCTTTTTGATATTTTATTACAGTGCAGAAATACAGATATACGCAGTCATTTTCGTTAAAATAATTCATTCATAATATTGCCGTTTAAAAGTCTCACTTTTTATAACTAAACCCGCACGCGCGTATTTCCTATATTATAATAATGTGGCATTAATCGTAAGGCACTTTACACCTGATTAGTATAAACCAATGCTGGTCTCTGACCTGTTCCATTTTTTTAAATCATCCGAGTTCCTTAGTGTACATTGTTATCAAGATTCGATACCAAAAGTTATATTTGAAAATATTTTTATTTAAATTATATATAAAAGCAATAAATCATGAAAATGCACGAATGACGTACTTATTTGTTTTTATTTAGGCATCTTACTGGTGGTAAAATTTGTACGTCAACATAAAGAAACTATATTGACGGATTTATAAGAATCATAGGTATATCTTAATACCTAGTCTGGCTTTTAACGGGAGCGTCTGACGAATATTTTGAAAAAAACATACATCAATTCATGTTTCTGCTAAATGTAATGATTATACACCACCTAAGATGACGTGCATCCTGTTAAAATAAAAGATGATTTAAATTTTAATACCATTGCGTGAAAACGGAGTAGGTAAATAATTCATATTTTAATGAATACTTAAGGAAAAAAAACTCAAAGCCGATAAGACTTTTTTATCAGAGGTCTACTTGAGTACGCCTCGCCTCCACTATATGGAATCCACAATATAGTACATACATTCATTCATTGGAACGAGTGCAGAAAAAAATTCTCAAATACATGAAATATCGCTGTAACAATCATGACCCACCTACATTATTGCCTACTCTGACTACGAGACCTACAATTTCAGATCTCATGTTCCTTTACAGCTTACTGAATTGGAACATAGAATGCCATGAACAAAAATACACACAAACACACCTATCCGCCGAACACGACATACTTCACTTCCTTACTCCAATATAGGCAAAACGAACACTTCTAAAAATGCTCCAATTGATAGGACAATAACATACATTAATTATTATAATAATATTTTATATCAGAACATTTTTTTGATTCACTGTCAATTTAAAAACAAAGTAAAAACGTATTCGCAAGAATCTGCATGCGCATCAACTCAAAATATTCAATACAAACTAGAATTCCCGTCTATGATAGTTTTCCATCAATGTATATAAAATACAAAATACAGTACCCATGTACCGAATTACATTTTAATTTTGTAAAAAAGACATTCAATCAGAAAATAAAACAGTAAGTTATGTCACTTATAAGATTTGCTATTGATTAAATCATTACTCAGAAAACTGAAAACTTAGCTTTCGATTGGACTTCGTGACTTCGTGGTGTGAAAAATGTTCCACAATGCGCGCGCATTTCGTTGCATGACTAAAATTTTACTTAAAGAAGTAAAGAATTAAAAATCTTGACATAATGGAAATGAACTTTATAATAGATATCAGTCTTTGTAGCGTTAAGTCAATTTCGTTACTGAAATATATCACAACTAACTTTCTACTATGATTATTGAAAGTCTCAATATTTGTGAATTAAAAATTCTGTGTGTTCCCGAATATATTTTGATGTTGCCTTTATTTTTTTAATAAATCATTTTAAAAGAGGAGTAATGACGATAGGTACCTATTTATGTACCTGTATTAAAATTTTCATCCGAAATAATGTTTGTTTGTAAATAAGTAATAATAAAATTATTAAAACCAAAATTATTAATCAATTAGAAAGACATACATAAGAATCTAATTCACGAAAAAATATTAGATTACTACTGTGATTCTAACCCAGGTCACCTCCTTTCCGGGGCCAGTGCTCTGACCACTAAGCTATAGCAACCCTCTATGTTTCCGTGAATATATCGACCTTATATGTAGTTCTTATTTTTATTAAATGATTAATTTTTATTTTTGTCCGCCCTAAAACGTAGAGGGTTGCTATAGATTAGTGGTCAGAGCGCCGGCCCCGGAAAGGAGGTGACCTGGGTTCGAATCCCAGTAGTAACCTAATATTTTTTCGTGAATTAGATTTTTCTGTATGTCTTTCTAATTGATAAATTAATTTGGTTTTAAAAATTTCACAGAACTTTGTTCTGAAAAATTACAACTTCACAAATATGAATGTGTTCTTGAATATATATATAATAAAATTATACTTATTTATTACATAATCAATGAATGAAAAGTGGTAACATTTATAATTGAATAAATTTTCTTGTTTCAGGTAAGAATTCAGCTACCCCCAACCCTCGAGGCTGTTGACAGCCCGCTGCACGCGGAAGGGTAAGAAGCCGAGGCTTGACATGGCGAATTATTAATATTATCTTGTGCGGCATTAAATAACTTCACAATTATTTGTTGCATGCCATGCTTTATTCTCGTTCCCTCACTTATTCAGGGACGGACCCGATGTTTTGTAACAGATCACAGTTATTATAAAAATTAAATAAAGTTTATTATTTTGCAATATTGAACGCGAAAGGTGAACAAATATAGCTTTACTATATTAAAGCATACCTCTTTCCATTTGAGATAGACAATCGAATTAGTATGTGTAAGCTGTGCGTACAAGGTACATTGTTTCGTTGTTTATATCCGTAAACACTAACACAATGAAACAATGAACCTCGTACAGACGGCTTACACACACTGATTTGATTTGACGTCTTTCTTAAATGGAAAGAGGTCTAACATCAATTAGAATACTTTTTTATATTTTGTCCTAGCTACTGTGCTAGACAAAAGAATTCAAAAAAAGAAAGAGGTCAATTTTTTCGTGCTTTTTAATATTGAATAAATACGTAATAATATTATAATTGCGTTTAATATATTAATATTCATGTCTTTTACTTTATGTGTAAGGTAACTGGGAATGTTACACGGCGTTGTTTTTGATTAATCCCTTACGCATTAGAATTAAACTACGTAGGATCGATTTTAGAACTATTTTTGCATTGGTGAACCATTTTAACTTGATCGAGTCTATTCTCATTTGTTAGCGTAGTGATATCATAATAGTCATGTCTTGACCGCTTTTATAACACTGTACATTTTGTCAATTTTGAAGCTATGAATATTAAGAAATAAATATTTAATAACTTTATTTTAAACAAATATAAGTATAAATCATATTGTTTCACACATCCCTACTATTTTTTTCATCCAAAGTGCCGAAATTATAAATGAAAGGCAATATTTCCGATAAAATTATATAAATATTGACATAACAGATGGCAAGCAAGACTAGCGATTCATAATGGAGTTTTGGTGCCAACTAGAATCGCTGTGATAGTATGAGCGAGGAGAGAAAGGCGAAGAAAATAGAGTGCGTCCGCGAAAGGCATGGCACGATCAAATATTACAAGTATTAGAGGATGGCCCCGTTAAAAGCTTAAATAATCGTAGAGCGTGCATGAGAAAATGTATGAAAGTGGCCAAAACGTGGCAAAAAAGTGTTGTACCAAGTTTGAATGTGGCGTTCTATCTTCTCTGTGGAGAAACAGCACGATGATTAGTTAATTAGCTTGACATTTCGTATAGAAACTTTACGTGTGCATAATTTCGTCACTGTCTATTTTGTCTTAGGATATTATAACGATATTCTAAGCCCGAGAATTATGGAGCGATATTATTTATAATAAAATAAAAAATTTCACATATTTATAGTACATAGATATCGCCTTTTTCTCATATAAAACGTGTATGTGTGAATGAGAAATAATATAACAGTCGCGACCGACACTCGCTCTAGATAGCGGACAAACAAACGCTTCAATTCAGAATATTTTGAGTTTGTTCAAATCTTTCAGAACAGTGCTGGATTTATGTCACAGAGACATTATTAATCAATTAACGTGTATTATACATATCTCACAGAGACGAAACTGTATATCTTATGGGAAAGTAGATATGGAAGTCATTTGGGTGTACATAGGACTTATGACCTATCTTTATGGTTTGCTTAAGTGATCACTTTACACAATGTAACATTCGCCATTTCCACCCATGATAGAATATACCACGCTTATTCATTTTTGGAAGTTGTATATATGTTCAAATTGCGTGGAAAGCTTTCACATATGAGCTGTAACCGCCTTGCCATGCGGCCTGTACAAAGCCATTTTCATTCCCCTAAATCCCCACAATCGCTAATGAGAAAAATCTACAATTGATTTTAAGGAATTTTGAGAGCAATATACTTTATTGTGTAATGAAATTCATCCGAATTACTTGCATTACACTAGGATACGCCAGGAAATATTATTTCCAATTTTTCCAAAAATTGGAAATAATATTTCCTGGCGTTACAGCTCATATGTGAAAGCTTTCCACGCAATTTGAACATATATACAACTTCCAAAAATGAATAAGCGTGGTATATTCTATCATGGGTGGAAATGGCGAATGTTACAATTGTGTAAAGTGATCACTTAAGCCAACCATAAAGATAGGTCATAAGTCCTATGTACACCCAAATGACTTATATACCTACTTTCCCATAATAAATACAGTTTCGTCTCTGTGAGATATCTATAATATACATTAAACGCCTCAATATTGACTTATATTTTTAATCTCAATAATTGGTATTCATTGAGTTTCAACCTCTTTGTAAAAGTCGTTCGCGTGAGAAATACTCGAAGTGCTACAATAAAGTTACGTAAAATCTTGTACAGAGCTTTTTCATTTTATTCGCTGTGACGCAATGCTAAGACTGCTTCTTGCGCGTTACTTACGTAGGTGGGCGGCAAGTCGTGACTGAAAGCTTTTTAACTATGGCCGCAATATTTTCTCAGCCAATTTAATCACTTAATACTAAATAAAGTGCCAAACAACTGACAAAACGGGAATTAAGAGGGTGCCGTGTTTCATTTTATGTCATGGAAAAATGGAAAGTGTTATTAAATAATGGGCGTACTATGCATGAAATTATTTTGACGCTGACTTTCGATCGTTACATAATACACAACATTGTGCCACTGTGCCAACATTTACAATAATTTTCATTATTTAGTTAATTCTGGATTGTTCAAAAAATTTTTACTCCCTTTATATTAACTCGTAGCGTCTGCTTGCTTGCTTGCCGGCTTGCCGTCAAAAAAAACTTTGGATCGATTTTTGACCCTTTTCCCGTGATCCAATCGAGCTGAAACTTGGCAAGTAGACTCGTGGCGACGATCAAGAAGATCTGTCAAATTTATAGCATAATAATAATTATAGTATAATTTTGGATTTTTCAAATTTTTAATGGTTTTTTCATATAACTAAGTAAATTGACGCATATGGTAGACACAAAACCCGAAAATTATAAAGGGAGTATTGTAAAAAACTAAAAATTGTTTTTTATGGGTTACTTTTTTATCTATTAAATTATCTAGCTGTTAACTTAGGAAGAGATGAAATCTTATACACAGCGTTGTGCCAACATTTACAATTATTTTCATTATTTAAAATAAAATAATCGGTATAACTTCGCAAATTCGTAGAAAGATTATTCCCCCTTCTTTTTCTTTAGTGGCCTCACGTAACTCTAAAGTCCATGACCACAGTCATAGTAGAGTGCCATCCATTTTGACATCGTATTTGTACTCCACTCTTGCAGGGCTGCAACTTCATGCTTGGATTTATCTATGAGGTCTTTGTGCATATTATGTGACTCGTCGACTCTCCCTACATGACCCACCTATTGCATTTACCTGCTTTTACCGCTTCTGATCATCTATCCGCCGTGTAAATTTATTGACTGGCTTTGGAGCTGATCAATCACCTCTGGATAGGTTTCAATGAGCGTTATTCTGTAGATAACATTAGTGTTGCACTTCACAACCACTGAATACCTAATTGCTAATTTCTTATCCCACGGACAACATTTTTATAAATTAATTGACGAAATCGAGCGTAGTATTTTCGAGTCTGCTTTCAGTTGAATTAAAATAAGCACGTCAATGTTTTATAATTATCCATATATTTTTCCCGATATTTTCGTACCACTGGTTGTTCGGTTAATTTTAGGCTTTTTTTATATTTATGTCGCATTTTTTAGTTGTGTACGTATTTTTTAGAAAGTAATGTTTCATCTATAATCAATAATACCTACACAATACCGATAATAGCCTTTTATTGTAAATGATTTACTATATTAATGTAAATGAATTACTAGTAATGTAAGATAATTTATTGGTTACGCATGCTTTTAAATATCACATGTCGGTATGAATTATTGTTATATTAATTCCCGTCTGACCTAATAGCGAGTGCGCGTTACGCCACTGCCTGATATTATATCTCACGTGGCTTCGGCTAACAAATTATGCAATGTGCATTCGTGAGTCAAGCACGGGGGCGGGGTGGCTGGGGTGGGTTGAGGGGCTGGATCGGATATCACAAGATTACCTTTGGAGCACTTTCATAAAACAATGTATTACCCGAGCGCTCTCAAAGACCGGCTGAATTATTGCCTTCGATATTGCTCAGTCACATATAAACACATATAAATAGTTAGGTACCGTGCTTCTTGGGAATTTGATCCAAGTATTGTGTTATATAACTTTGCCGGGATTCGGTGTTATATTGCATTTTTTGTACGTTTATATAATGAAATTACGAGTTGTGAATATTATATGGATGCACAAATTTGTGTTTATTGAATGGGCATATAAAGTAATGAATGTTATTTATGCAAAAAAGTTACATTTCAAAATTATGATCACAACTTTAGACGTGAGGCATTCCTTTAATAATGTATCTTTCAAATAATATATGCATAATATAATTGTATAAATAGTAAAATATAATTTACATATGTAGATGTTATTTTAAATGCTTAACAGCTATGAGTTTTGCATTTCTTTATCTTTGAAATAATATATGCGTAATATAATTGTATAAATAGTAAAATATAATTTACATATGTAGGTTTTATTTTAAATGCTTAACAGCTATGAGTTTTGCATTTCTTTATAAATTATTTTAGAAGGAAATAATATATGTAAATTTAATTAAACACATTACATTTAAACAACTCTATTTTTGATATTACCAACCGGTTTCGGAATTACCATACTTTTTTTAGGGTAAATAACAAACTAAACTAAAATTATAAAATACGGGCTGTCATATATTTTATCAATTTGTTTTTGTGTGTAACTGTCGTATTACATTTTTTATATATTTTTTTATTGTTACAATTATATTTATTACACAATTGTGTTATTCATAGTACCTCTCCATTTAAGAGCATTGCTCTTGCGCTCGGACAAGGAACTTTGAATTTCTATATATAATTCCTTACATTTAATTATTTACATTTAATTATTTTACATTATATTATATTGTATGTATGTTTTTTACTATAATATTACTTTCAATGCTTGTGCTATATTTTTTCACTCTACATAAGTACTTTTTTGTTTTTAAATTTTTGTTTTTCTTATGCTTCTGCTTTTTATATACTTACTTGCTTTTTACCTTATGTTATATTTATCTTTATATATTTGTATCTATATTTAAAGTATTTTCTTTTCCCTTTATGTCATTATTATGTTTACATGTTATTGCTTTTTTCTCTTTGAACTATCTATATATTCTGTTAATGTACAATTACCTATCTATTGTAAAAGCCCTATAGGGCTTATTAATTAATAAATAATAATAATATGTAGGATGAAGTAGTAGAGTGAACGTCTTTGACTTTGAAGGTAATGGTGTCTAGTTCAGTTCATAGAGATGTTCTTTCAATTTGTTCTTCAATTGTTCTGTATCCTGTATCTTTTTCATTTCGATTTTAAGGTTGTTAAAAAATTTCATGTCCGAGTTTTTTTAAATATCTTCTTACTGTCTATTTAGAGTGTTTTTTTTATTAAATTATTTCTATTTTTATTAATAGTAAAAAATTTAATGTCTATTTCTTAATCGGGGACTTGATATAAGCAATGCTTGTATTAAATGTATGTATTATCGCCATCTCTTATGTCTCCTTAATTAAAATTAAATTAGTGTCAGGCGTTAAACTAGGAACGGTGGTTCCGAAACCGGTAGCTGGTACTAAAATATAGTGGTTCACCATTTCCACCCATGATAGTTTAACATGAAAATGAAAATACTGGTCTAAAAAGGAATTTGAAAATTTTAAATGATATTTCAGGCGTATTGTAGTGTAATGCTAATAGTTCGGAATAATTTCATTACACATATAAAGGATATTGCTAAAAAAAAATCCAATCATAAAAAATAGATATCTCATTAGTGACATCTGTGGTTATTTAAAGGGAATGAAAAAGCTTTGGATGCCAGTCGTGGTAAGGATTATTACAACACATATACGAAACTTGTTGTAAAATTTAAATATATATAACTTCCAAAAATTTAATAGTAGTGGTATTCTATCATGGGTGGAAATTGTGAACGTTACATTGTGTAAAGTGTTCACTTAAGCCAACTCTACGATAGGTCGTAAGAGTCATTAACACCCAAAGATATCCATACCTATTCTCTCATAAAAAAATATAATTTCGTCTCTGTGAGACATCTATAATATATCTGCTCTTAATTGATCATTTAATACACGTAAGTACCTATTTAGTTTTAATTCATCACAATTCGTGTTAAAATTTAACCCGAGGTATCTTTGTATACATTCTTAGCTCCAGCATGCTACGACTACTCATTTGAATTTATTTATCTATAAAATACTATCACTGATTGCTCCATAGCGAGCGCCTACTGCTGAGTAGAACTGAGTTCTAAGCAAACCGACTCCATCTGGCAATAGAAGATGATAATACAACAAAACGGTTTGATTCTTGGCTGTAAATTAATCCTCAGTTACTTTTTATATAATATTACGATTTATTTTCAGTGAGGTTACTTGCAGAATATAATTAAGAATGAATATTCAGAATATTTTGAGTTTGTTCAAATCTTTCAGAACAGTGCTGGATTTATGTCACAGAGACATTATTAATCAATTAGTGTATATTATAGAATTGCTCCCAAAATTCCGTAATCAATGTAGATTTTCTCATTAGCGACATCTGTGGGGATTTAGGGGAATGAAAATGGCTTTGTACAGGCCGCATGGAAAAGGCGCTTACAACTCATATATGAAAGCTTTTCACGCAATTTGAACATATATACAACTTCCAAAAAATGAATAAGCATGGTATATTCTATCATGGGTGGAAATGGCGAATGTTACAATTGTGTAAAGTGATCACTTAAGCCAACCATAAAAAGACAGGTCATAAGTCCTGTTACACCCAAATGACTTCTATACCTACTTTCCCATAATTAATACAGTTTCGTCTCTGTGAGATATCTATAATATACACTAAGAATGAATATATTCATTTGTTTACTTGTACAACAAAAAAAATTGCAAAAATAAATTTGCTACCACACTTTTTTATGATCACTGCATTTACCTAACGATACGTTCTAGTACATATCTCCACAATTATACAAAGAATTTAATCGAGTCAGCCGCTGCATAAAACTAAAACGAATTCTTCTAATAGAAACATTTCTGACAGCATAAACATGCCAGGGCTTCGCGTGATTTTTGAATTATAATCATTTTGTCAGATTATTTTACAATGACAATCGTTTTAGTGTCGTGTTTGCAGGTCGCAATTATTCATTTTTGATGTTTGAATCAACGGGCGAGGGTGCATTTAAAATTCGATTATTTCTCGGTTAATTGGCCCGAGCCACGCATTCACGATAAGCATTGTCATTAACAATTTCTTGTACCGGTTCAAATTTGCTGTTAGACTACCTAATTAGCGTATTATTTCACCGTTTTTCCGCCGGGGTAGACCATTATTTTATATCCCAGCGCACAACTCTCAACCATGCTCTTACATCATCTTATGGATACCTGTCGATTGCTTAAGCGATTGTTTAGCAATGTGAGCAAAAGTCATCGCTTTTTCTCACTTCTTGTCTTCCACTTTGTTTCACATTTTTGTATTGAAAGACATGAAATTAAAATTTAATTTTAAGATTCCATATATTTTAAATATCTTTCTTAAACGACACAAAATAAATTATTGAATCAATTAATAAATTACCATGAGGTTTTAAAAATGAAAAAAAGATACTTCACTATATATGACTGTATGGACTTATGACATGTATATTTGTTACAATATTACATAATTTTTTTAAATTTATAAAAATTGTTTTTAAAAAATATTTCATTTTATTGAGCTAACAACTTAACATCGATAAATTAAAATAATCCCAATTTTAATAGTTTCGTTGTCTGTCCGTCCGTCCGTCCGTCCAGCCATCAATCTGTCTGTCTGTCCCCATAACTTCGTGTAACGTCCGTGACTTGTATATAATTAAAATTCCCGAATTTTTTTTCGAATCTTTTTTCCGAATTTTTTTATTATTTTTTTTACGAAATATTTTTTTTGAAAAATTCTTTTTAACAAAATAAATACAAACTTACTTCTTACGAACCGACATGTAAAAGTATCGTTATTTTTGACGGGTTAGAGCTAGTAGATATTATTATTTTAAAATAAATTTTTAAAAAAACCTTTTCTATATTACTGATTTCAGTTCTTTAATCAAGGGAATGCGTGCTGTGTCAAAAATACGTTGCGTCTTGATTAAATATCTTAAATCAGCAATATTGGCGGAAATATTTTTTTTCTTTTTCTTCTAACATAACCTTCTGCTGGTTAGGTGATTAAATTGCGCTGGAAGAAATTATATACATGGTTTATTAGAGCTAGACCGCAATACTTACACGTAGATTTCCTAAATCATGAATCAAAAACGTTGTAACATCAATGTCCTAATATCCTGCTTAGGCATACTGACTTAACTTGTTTTTGTGTGTACCTGTCTTATGGTATTATTTTCTATAAAAATTTGATATTTTTTTCTCTCACTGGTGACTCCCTTTTACTAATATTTTGTTTTTTTTCTTATGGTCTTTTAAATCTAAGTGCACGCTCGAGACACTATTAATTAAAGAGTTAATATAACCATTTGTTTCGCTTGTAGGTATTTAAACTATGCATTTCCGTATGTGTCTCTTTAATTCAAATTAAAGAGATAAACTATTTAAAAGTTTTTTTTGAATATTTATGACTTTTCTTCAGTAACGTTGGACCATAAAAAAGTTTCTTATATAGTATATTAAAAATTCCATCGCTTTACTACAAGTCAAATAAAATGACTAACACGTTGCAGAAATTTGAAGCATATTTTTCATACAGCAACAATTAAACAAATATTTAAAAAATGTTGAAATAATAATGCTAAAACATAAACCGTCTGGTCATTGAGATCGCCAACCTTATTTCATACCAATATTTAAAACCCTTGTTTGAACAAAACAACGAAATATCTTCATGTCATAGACCTACATGACGTTGGCTCAGTCAAAACGAAATTCTATTGTAGTTGCTTGATATCCGTTGGAGCGTTTCATGCATCTTACTAAGTAGTCAGGTTTGCGTCGTTTTTTTTTTAAACTTACAACAATCTGGCTCTTCTATGCCAACGGCTACACTTCAATGCTAGCATTTTTCATTTAATAACTATCCTACCTTGACATGGTATTATAATCTCATGTCTGTAAGTATCATTAAACGATCTGATGAAAATCTATTTCAATAAAAAAAACATAGTAACTACTCCATGATACTTGACCTGTACTAAGTCTAGACTCCAATAAAAGAATTTCAATTCAGAAATCTTTAATCAAAATCATTTGGCTTCTTTCCTTTTTTCCTTTTGTTTTATGGTGTGAGAGTTTTAGAAAAGTTTTATTTTATAGAACGCCTCTAAATAATTACGGATAAATCAATGAAATCACATGGTCAAGATGCTAAGAAACAAGTTTATTTTATCCAAAAAGAATAAATATATTTATCTAGATATTGAATTAAATTTATTTCACATTAAATCATTGCATTACATGCACACATTTAAGTTTTGCAGTATATCCCGAAACATGAAAAAAATACTATTGAATGTGAAGATAACAAAAGCCAAATTTAACTCAGCAATACACCTTTTAAACATTTGTGAAGAAAGCCTATGTATTGGAGGTAATCCTTTCCAAAAGCAATCACAAGCCTTCGTTTTTATTGTGCAATCCATCGCTGGGGGTTCCTAAGAAGAGGTCTTTACACGAATAGTTCTTCTATACAGACATTAACGACAATATAATACCGTCACTTGACCGAACCGCCGATGGAGTGGGACCAACACGGCACCCCTGAGTGTCGTTCTAGGGATGTAGATTCTTTATTCCGAAACAAACAGTGATTCGTGCACCGGGAATAATAACATCCGAGTATAATGGAGAAGTTTACTATTTTTTTTCAATGAATGGAAATGAAAATTTTAGTAAAATTGAACAAAGGTCTGAAAGTAAAATTAATATATCTTAGAAACCAACTAAGTTATAACATTTTAAATTTGCGTTTGCGTGAATAACTTTGTTCCGTCCGGTGGAGTCACGTGACGTCATCTCCCCTACCCGATGTACTTCGTGGCTCTTGCCCGTCGCCCGACTATGCGGACGCGTGACGTCACAGGCGAGTTGCAGGTCAATTTCGCGCTAAAATGCACTTAATCTAATTTTCTGTTTCACTGGTTTATTAGTTTCGATCAATATTTTAATTCCATTAAGATAAATTTAGTAAAATCAGCATCATGAAACTTCTCCATTCTACAATAAAATTTATACCTAGATTTATATTTAGATTTTACTACAGAACTAAAAAACGTGCGTGATTAAATAGGACTACAATTGATACAATTAAATCTCATTCGTCATTAAAATGATTCGAAAACATTAACTATATACTCTCTAGTTGTGTTTATGTTCTCCGTACATTTTAATAATCATCGTCAACAATCACTACAATATTGATTCTAAATCCGTCAATAACATAAATCTCATTTCTCAAGTCGATTTAAAGATTTTAATTTCAGAAAGAATAATTTAAAGGCCCTTTAACTATTTTGGGATAGGTAGGTACCTACTGTAAGCCTTCTAATATAATCTTATGTCTAATTTGAATATTCGTTTGTGCCTCAGTTACCAATAATCGATACAATCAGATACAAATAAAATGTAGTAAGTGTGTCACAGGTTAAAATACCATCACTAGTCAATTATATAATAATATGTTCTTCGTCTTTAGGATAGATTGCAAAGATATTTTTAGTGAAAATAAGTCTCTGATTGCGTGAACAGATATTATTATTTCGATGATATTTATTTTTGATAAATATAATTTAAAACATTTTATTCTTATCGAGTATTTTGATTCTTTGTATCGTATAAGTGCGACGTACAGCCAATCATTAATATGTAAGAGATGTATACTTACAAGCACAATATAAGTCGTATTTTTTTATTTTATTGATTTCAGAAATACTATTTACCCGCCCGCAGGGCCTATAAACAATCGGCGATAGTCGATTGCTTTCTGATTTGAGTTTATAAATTTAATCATTGTTTTCTCGAATTGTTTTGTTATTTGATTATGATATTGGTTTATTTGATTATGATATTTTTAAATACAAAAGGTAAATGAAAAATAAAATAAAATAATTGGAAAGTACTTTTATTCTTTCAAAAGAAAATATTGTTTCTAAAAATGTACTTTAGCGAATCATTGTATGTTGTGTATATTATCACGAAGCTCTCTTGGAGTATTAATTGAGAATTCATATTATAACAGATTTTTTTATATCATTTAGATACAAATTAGAAGGTTTGAAGGGACGTACGCGTAATGGGGCGCAATAATTCTATGGAAAATATCAAAACAAATGTCAAACCTCAAAATTAACAATGTTTAAAATAGATGGAATAGTCTGATCATAAATAATTATCCAAAAAACGTGAAAAAAATTTAATTTAATTTAAAGTGTAACATCTTTTCTCTGTACGAAAGAAATCTTTGTGTAAATATTCGTTGGGTATTATTATAAGTGATGTTTTTGGTTCTACTCCTTCAGTTTATAATTTTTCCTCGCATTTACGCTGCCTATATTTTCGCGTGTAATCTGCTCTTGATTTATTCATTCCAATAATTAAAAAATGAACAACATTTAATAGAACCAAATTAATTAAGCAATAAGAAAGACACACAGAAAATAAAATCCGCGAAAAAATATTTGGTAGCTATCGGGATTCGAACCACGGATCTCCTCCTATCCGGGGCAGGCGCGTTATCCAATTTCGCTATAGTATATATATTTCCGTAAATATATCGACCTTTGGCGCTTAAACATTCGATGTGCGGAGCCCAACGTAGACTTTCATCGATTGTCAACCCAAGTTATCTAGTTTCTATCTTTTTATCGATTGTGTCATGGTTGCATGTAAGATTTATGCTTGAAATACATGTCGTTTGGGATGAGGAGATTCTCTATTTTTTTATCGAAAATGCCAAGTATTTTTCTTTATCAAGTTAAATTATCTTACTTTTATTCCCTATGTACAATGTTTAAAAGTATATTTCTGATAATATGTAGTCTTTCTTGCATTTGTGTTTTATTTCTGATGTGCAATATTAAAAATTTAATTTCTAAATGCAATCTTTTCTAAGGTTTGAAAAAAAACCTTCAAAAATAGACTTTGAAGCAACTACCTTCATTTATATGCATTCATTCCCATGTCCCGTAAGTCCCGTAAACCGAGCGTAAACATATTACACATCAAAAAATAAGTTATCATAATTTGTTGTCCTTGTGAACTCCTTGAGAAGTAATTCACAGCATTGATTAATAAAATATTCATAATTTTATCTCACAACAGCTTTTTGTAAGGCATGACGAGGCGGCCCGCGACGCCCTAAGAATCCATCTCCCAGCTATTCTCTACGGCACAGCGGCAATTTTCCGATAGCCTCCGCGTTCACGCGTTTTCTTTGTTTTCGGAACAATAAAAAAATCATAATAATATAGCAATTTGCCTCAAACTTCCAGGCGTAATGCCCGACACAATGGACGAGTTTCGAAACAAAATTTCGTCGGGATGAATTATCGCGCTGTTAACGACTATCGTATGTCGATAATGCGCTAATAGATTTGAAATAATGGCGGAAGAATATGTTGTGTTACTGCTTTTGTAAAAATGAAAAATAATATCTGCTAGGGTCGGTCTTCGTGTTGATATTCGTACGTCAATTTCGTTCTAGACAAAGCAGCCCTCTATATATAAAAATCGATGATGTCGAAAAATCCCGGATTATTTCATTATTCTAATTATAACGACATTGTTATATTAGTGCAAAAATAAAAAAAGCGTAAGCGCAAAGGCGACAGACTGTCAGACAATTCTGTCAAAAGAGTGACGAAGCGATAATGTTATGTTAATGGTAAAGACATGATTGTTATGTTTCATTGCTATATGGGAATAGGGCCAAGTAAACGACACATAATTCTTGATGATCATTAAATTGGATAAAAAGCATATACTTTGTTGTCCCTACGATATTTGAATTATAATTATATCGAGAGTATCAAAATCTCTCATCTACAGGTAAAATATTAAACTGACTTCATAGAAGTGTTGACAAAATGTGCTAAAGTTACTGGTATAATGATGGTTGTAACGTGTTAGATATAGGACTAATGTAATTGATTTTTTTATCGGAAATATGTACGTCATCTGTTGACGTACAGTAACACTTAAAGCGATCATTTAGATTAGGATTGGCTTGCCTCAAAATTAGGAGCTGATGAACAAATTAGCGATAATTTCCTTAGATTAGAATTTTCCGTTTGCAGTCAGAGTGACGTCCCGAAACACTAAAAACGCGTTATTAATATCGCATTCCCGCTCGGGGGCGGGGGTGATTAGGGTTATTAGTTGTAAACGCCGCCGCTAGATGGCGCTGATAGCGGTGATGGCGTGTAAACAGTGGCGACACCGGCACCGCCTGGCACGGCGCGCCGCACGCCACGCGCCGCACGCCACGTCCGGCCCGGCCACCCGGGTACCCGGCTACGGGCTTCTCATTTGCCCCCAAATAATGACGCTCGCGCCTAGACCGGTTCTTCCATCCTTGTTTTATTTCTCTTTTTACATTTGTCTTAGCTTAGCTTTTAGGATAAAATATAATTTAATTCAGGTTTGTGTTTTCTGGAGTATTATTCCATGTTGTTACGACCTTTCGAGCCGACGTTTCGGATCCCATTGCAGGGTCCATCATCAGGGCTGATGTGTTGTTGTGAGTGTTGGTGTTGTGGTTTGCAATACCGTGTCGAAAGCAGGGTGAGAACGTTGTCAGTGTTGTGTTAAGTATTGGCTCGCAATACTGTAATATAGCTGTAACCCGTCAAAAATGACGGAACATTGGTTCGCGTATTTGCTAAGCCCTAGTATATATTTATAGTATCTTTTTGGCGGTCCGTGGAGTGGCGACGGTATCAACGTGCACTAAGCGGCCGGTTCGGGTTTGCAAGGCTGGGGTTCAAGCCCCGTCTCCGGCCGTTAAATTAAGGACTTTACGCGAAGTTACGGACAGACAAATTATGTTTGATGTTAGATTTATAAACTTTTTTTTTTTTAATATTTTAAATTGTATATAGGTGTAACAAGTAGAGTTTGTCCACAATACTTTACAGGTCTAAAATATTCAAGAGTCAAAAATGTCCAAGCAACAATGCCTTAATATGAGTACCTATGGAAATAAGCGACTTTTAAATTAGCATTTTTTTCTGATATACCTTCATCAACTGTGTAATAGTAATAGTTTTCCTGTATACAGCAAGTTGCTAGTTTTGTATGTGACATTGTTCTGCAATATATAATAAAATGTCACATTGACAGAGCCCACCAATTTAATTATGAGGAAAGGTTTCTCATTTAAATGCGATGCACGTTAATATTGTTTGTTATTTGTAATATATGAAGTTTAATGATACATACGACATTAGAAAAAACCAAAAAAAATTAATCACATAATTTAGGAAGAAATCTTTCCGTAAAGTATTATAGACTAGCTCTGTTACATCCTGTAAATATGGTGTAAAGCTTTTTACAGTGAAAAAATAATAAATGTACGTATTAGAGATAAAAATTGACAGCCACAAAAAAATAACACTAATTGAGTAAAAAGAATAAATCACCAATATTTAAATAAATAACAAAATTATAGTGAATCATGCACAACTGCATTAATAATATTAGATTTATACATTGGAAGACTTGCATTCAAAATTACTACGCTATTGTATACTGGGCGTAACAACGCAAGTCCACAGGTAGACTTCTGTCTAAATTATGGTTTTGCTTCGTAAAGAGAACTTCCATAGACAAACCGTACCACTCACACCTGCCTGTTCTTACTTCTCCGCTCTTTGCAGCGGTTGACTTTTGAAAGCTAATTTTCCTTGTTAACCATCTACGTATCTGTCCGTTTACAAAATCTCACTTGAATAAAAAAAAAATGCATAACATTTTTTGTTAATTTATATTAATACATACCTACCTTATATTTTTTATAGTGTATATTTTATTTTATATGTATTATAGCATATACGAGTATATTAAAAATGGTTCCATAATTAAAATTTAATAATTTATCACCTTGAATATGAAATTCACTTGGAACATACAAAATAGCAATGTCAGTTCGTTTAATAAAATTTGTTTTTCAAAATCTATGATACCTTTTTAATATGAACCAAATTTATTATATATACTCCATTTTTACAACTTTTCTGTATTATGTTTACGTCTTAGTGATTATAAGTAGTCGTCATTAATAAATTTTAAATGCCTTAATCAGTATTTTTATCAACCAACTTCAATTTAATTTATTGAAGACATCTTATCGTTTTAACCATCCAGTAAAATACTGTATATACGAGTATCATAATTAGCAAGGGGTATTAGGGAACGTAATAAAAAAACTCAAAATCGATTTATTTCTATCTACAAAGGCACTGATCACAAACTTTATTCAAGCTCTGTTTCGTAATTCACATCAATCATCACTCGAGAATCTTCCACTTGTTTGGAACACTTTGAATTTGACTTCTAGATTAGTTTATTACGCCTTTTCTCATCTCGCTATCGAGACTATTCCACACGTAAATAGGTACTCAGGTTCTTTATTGTGCTGGTTGATAATACTCGCCCAAAAAATACTTGCCTGATCGCTTAAATGTTTCGCTTCCGTGGCATTCGCCAACTGTTTCGTAGCAATAGCTTTGCTTGTTTATACAGGGAATGTATTTCGCAAATTTTCTGGAAAATCTTGTACTTTCCAGGTTCTTCCTGTTTTTTTAATACATTCTAAGTATCAGACTGTTTCGGAAATTCTCGATCTCGGTTCACTTCAATACTTTAATCATCAATTTTCCTTCCAATATACAACTAGGGATATTTTCTCAATCTTCATATCTTGAACAATATTGTCGATACATTTATAGATCTGAGATTTTGAATATTATATTTAAATTGGTGACATTTTTTATTTGTAAACAAAGAATAAGTTTACATTTTTAAAACTCGTGTGTCAAGAGAGTTTCTTTAAAAATAACACTCCTAGATTATTCCTCGCGGAGAGTAAAAAGTCCTACAGTAAATTCAAACACAGACAAAAGTAATAATTTTACTGCATAACGCTGCGATAAGCAGTTACTCCTGTCTTAAAAAAATGAGAAAATGTACTATTAAAAAATAAAGAGAATGCAAGAGATATGAAAACCAATTAAAAAGATAAAAGAACTAAGCTAGGCGGGAAAAGAATTCCGCTTTGGCAGGAAGGAATTCTTTTCATATTGCATTTTGTTTTACGGCGTGTTTTGTTTATTCTTCTACACGTCTTAAATAAAATTCTTTCCTTGTGCACACTTTTATTAATCTTAGTTTTAACGGTATACCTACTATACTTATGTACGTGGAAAATGGATAATGGTTGAAATTCTTTAATGTCTGTCCTCGATTCCAGATACATTTTTTTTTAACTGTATTTAAATTATTATTAACCGTATTCATAGAATTAGCGATCAAAACATATTAGAAGTGTTATAAATTATTAGTGTTATAAATTTTTATAAAAAGGGATTTCTTTTTAAGAAATATTTTAAAAGTCATCTAAAATAAATTTTACAAGTCATAATGAAAATGAATTTATATAATTTAATAAAACACAACTTGGTAAACACCACTAAATATTTCTTAATTCAATAGATTCTGTTCAAATATGATTACTTTTTAAAATTAAATAAATATTTTTATTGTCAATCTATAAAACACTTTTTTTCTAATTTAGTAATAGTACATTGTTATTTTTTATATAATATTATTATACATTTTTATAAATAGAGAAAACACGCTTTGAGATAACCCAGATACCATATGCTATTTATAAACTGATTAAAATATGGTATTCATATTTTAGATATTTATTTATAAACTAGTGTTTAATACAAATACTTTTTTAACAAAATTTATATGATTCATCTTTTTTTTATTTTATGTCAACTGATAATTCAAAATTTAACTCCACATCATAATAAATGTACATTTTGGTACAGTACGTAATCGATTAAAAACCTTCTGAGAATAATATATTCAATTTCATTTGAACTATTCGGATTAAACGATTCGGGAAAGAATCGTTTTGAAGTAAATGTAATAGGCCCTTATATATTAAAAGTAAAATTTAAACGTTTTCTGAAATCTAAGAAAATGATAGTTGTGCAAATATTTATCTTCATAGAAACTTATCATTATTCGCTTAAGATTTTATTAACTTTCCAGCCTGTCCGAAAATATAATTATTTTAAAAGATCGTGATTGATTTTGAAAGTGAAATTTTACATAAACATTTCAAGTAAAGCCGAAAATTGGTACACCATACTTTATTTAGATTTGTAAAACTTACCTGCCTAAAATTTCATCAAAACTAAAAGTTGAGCAAAATTTGAGGTCGGCCATTTACAAAAGAAGGTAGACTTTAAAAATCAATTTTATGAAATATTATCTATAAAACACGTGTTTTTGTTTCACTTAAAAATTTATTTATGACTAACGTTACATCAGTGCACAATGAACTGAATCTGACATATTTTTTGAACAAAATTCATTTCATTAATCTTTTTGTTTTATTTTATTTCAACTAATAATAAAACATTGAACGTGCGTGATTGATTTGAAACCATCTAAGAATTAATATTAATATTTAATATTAACTCACGAGTAATATTACTCATGTAAAAGAGAGATATCATATAAAGGCTATCATTATTGTAAAAAAAAATATATATAATATATATTAAATAAAAAAAATAATAAAAAATGTGGAATGTAAGCACGAAACATTGAATCTCTGAGACATGGTGTGTATACGGGAAATATAAAAGGCGAGAGTTGTCGAAAAATCTCGTCCAATCAAAATCCTTGCTGGTGTCCTGGAATAGGTCTCGAACAACCGACCACCAGATCACTAGGCAAGTGTCATAACCATTAGATACACCAACAAGCTACTCGGTACTACTTCAAATTTTTAATTTTTAGTGTACATTGTATCCTGATGGAAGCGCTATTGGCCCCGAAACATGTTGATTTAACAACAGATAATGATTAAAATAAAGTATTTTCTTTTTATTAATAATAAATTATGACGCCACAAATTTATATTGCGATTATTGAAGAAGTAAAAAAAAAAGTTCCCATATGCACACATATGAGATCGTCTGACAACAACTTGTTTATGGTTTTTGTGTTTAATTTGTAGAAATCCATATTTATTTTTAGCGAAATTTAAAATAAATTATATTTTAATAATTATTATTAATGAAATTTAAAATGATTTAAATGTACATAAATATTATTAATAAGCGAAATTTAAAATAAATTAAATCTTAATAAATATTATAATTAAGTCCTGCGGGTTAACTATTTTTAGTGTGACAGCTGTTTCGGCTTGCAAGGCCATTATCAAACAGTGGATATACCACGTATAATCGAATTATTTATGAAAATGCGTTGACTGTGTCGGTGAGTCTAGAAGGTTCGGAAAAACCGGCTTTATAAAGTTCTGGAAGGAGAATATTCTAGAAATTTATTATTTATTTATTAAATTTAATTTATTTTAAATGACACCAACTTCGTTGATAAGTAATACAATCCATCTGTCTTGGCGATTTACAAGCCCATCATTGTTGCTTATCCCTTCATCATTGTTGCTCATTCCTTGTAAATAGTGCAGAAATAATAAAAAAGTAACATAGATGTAAAAATAAAATGTTGAATTAGTAAGCAAGAAATCTTAGAAGAGAGTTTCCATTTTCGAATGGCCTAGCAGGGCTCCTCGCGGGTCGGGCCGTAACGGCTCGCAGCAGAGCATTCTGGAACCACGCCGTCCGAGCAGTTATTGTTTATGGTGCAACTTTTCTCATTTATCAATTATATTTCCAGCTGCGATATATGGAAGACTGCGCTGAATTATTTTCTCGGGACCCCAAGATGGTGTACTTTGCTGGAGTATTTGTTGAATGTTTTCATGTTTATTCAATTCCAGACACGTCCCCTACTTTGTGCCGATGTAGTACAAACGAAAGTCTTCTGTTCTTTTTTGCGTTATTTTCTATTTTCAAGTAGGTACCCAACACCAAAAAATATCATCCAATCATATTATGATGGCAATTAATAGTATTGTCACGGGGCGTGGCTGTCGGAGGCAAATGAAAACACTGGAAATTAATTTACGATTTATTTATTATTTTAACAAATTCACACTATTTATCTGTGAAACACTTTATTATCGCTTGCTAGAATATTCTGTTTAATTCTTCGCGTAAATACTTCGCCCGATAGTTGTTGCTTCGATCAATCTATTATCGCTGGTATCACAGACGCATTGGTAATAATACTGTTTTCGCTAATGATTTTATCGTTGGCTAACTTTCCCAAAAAAATTTCATCTCTATGAGACACCCATAATATATCTTCATTAATGATGTACCCCTGGGATAAAATCTAGCTCTGTGTTCTTGAAAATTTTCTAGAAGGAGATAAACTACTTCAAAGTTATATTTTTTCGGACTAGGTCTATTACACATATGGAAATAAAAACAATTGTTTTTTAGTTCTACCTTTTTAATTTTCTGAGACACGTTTCGCCTTACTACACACATAGTGTTTGAATAAAATTGTTTCCTAGAATCATACGTAAAATCCAAAAAGCTTAATTAATTCTTAAAATTTTATAGCATCTCTTTCTAATACTTTTAATACAAATATAAGTTGTTGAGTGTAAAATATTTTGATAGATAATACCATAATCATAAGGCGAAACGCGTCTCAGAAAATTTAAAAGGTAGAACTAAAAAACAAATGTTTTTATTTCCAAGTGTGTGATTATGGAGTTCTAAAAACTTACCTCTGAAACAATAAATAGGTCTATTACATCATGTATTAGAAATTTTATGAATTTCTTTCTAACTTCTCATGTTTCACTAGACTAATCTTTGTTAAGACGGGCAAATTGACGGGTATTACAGAATTGATCTACTCTCGCTGCTTGCCCCGCCCATTGCAGCTTTCTTGCTTTCACCTTTCTCAGGATATCTAATAAGTTTCAAGACTATCTATTGGTTGAAAGTTCTTTAACACCCCCCATTCTCTGGTAAGGTTAATTTCATTTTTTTAACTAATATTTGTTTAATTTCAATAATATAATACAATAGAATGCAATATTCAACCACGCTGTCATTAATGTTAAATGTCATATGATTGACCGCATTAACCTTGAAACTCACCCACTGTATACTTAAACGTAGATTTTATATATCATACTTTAACCTATATATCTAAGAAGTTGCTATGACAATAGTATAGATTTATAACCTATATATCTATACAATAACCTTTTGATTAACATAAAAACTTTATTATCCGCATTATTTATAATTTTTATAAAATGTTTTTTCATTGAACTTTATTATCATTCTGGTACTGTCTTTCAGTGTCTCATAATTTGTAAAATACAAAAAAAAAACAGTGAGTCTTATAGTAGTCGCATATGATGTGTAACATTTGACATCTAACAATTAAACATAGCAATTGAGCAACAATAGAAATAAACATCAAAATTTTAAAAAGTACCTAAATATTTATTAATTAGTAATTACAAGTAAAGAAAATGTATGTGCAATTACTTATTATTGAATTTTGCCGCACAAGGTAGGTACCGTATATCTACATACAGATTTTGTTTAGAAATGTGTTTAGTCAATTATGTTTTTATTTATTTTCATAGATGGTGGTACCATAAATATTGTATGAAAATTTTGAAAAATTATTTAAAAATAATCACATAAATTACATGAAATATAAGAATGTAAATTATTAGGGTAGTTTTTGTTTACATGAATGTTAAAAAAATTAAGTATTTATTGGATAGTTTCGAAGACATAGGCCAAAATATATTAAAGTTACAACATCCACACGCTTGATACCAGCCTCGCAACATATATACAGAATCAGAAGCATTGGCTGGTAGTGTGCTTTTTCGCTGTGATGGCACATTGATTTTTATAAACGATGACTTTTTGTCCACCGCGCGTGCTCTGCGCGCGCTCATTGGTTAAATAAAATTGCGCGCGTCTTATTTCCCGTTACGCATTTCCGTCTTTTTTCACGAAATCACTGCCAGAGATTGCAGGAAAGCGAGAGTACGCAACAAAGAGTACAATAATAACTATGTATGTCTGTACTAATATTATAAAAAGGAAAGATTTGATTGAATGTTTGAATTGAATAGGCTCCGAAACTACTGGACCGATTTGAAAAATTATTTCACATTCAGAATCCTACATTATCCTTGGTGAGCATAGGCTATAGAATATTTTCAAAAATGTTAGGGATCCGTATGAAAACTTCGATAATGTAATCCAATGTGAAAAAATTACGAAAAAAAAACCTTATATTGCGTACGCTACGGAAATTATTGCCAATAGAGCAAAGTAATGTACTACAGTTTTATAGAAGACATTAATATCTACAAAAAAGTCTGGATACCATATATCTAAGTATTACAGTTATGTTACAATAACTTATGTTAACATTAGATGGAAACATTGTTTTTTAGAGAACAGCGGACCCTTTGTTGTCCCTCACAAACTTATTTTTTACTTAATTCTTAACCTTTGCAACGCCGGGTACGACCAGCTAGTATACTATTAAATAAATAAAAAAATAAGGAAAACTCTAAAATGTGTACGTTACGTGTGTCTTAGTTCATTTTCCATCTGCAACCCGTTCGACCCGCGTCCGTTTGCCGACGTCCCGGGGGCCGAGTCCGCAATATGCGGCGGAAGCGTGTTTACACAACCTTTGGATGTTATAATGCACACAACAGCATTAACCGTTCCTAATTTCGTGCCCGGGCGGCGAGGGGTTGGCCCCGAGGGGTGCGACCACCCGCGGCCGTTTCTTACACGATATTCGCATTACTTAGTCGCGGATGATAATAAAATTTAATATAAGCTCACCCTTTGAGATCTGTGCCCTGACCGCAGCGGCTCTTCCGCTAATTCTGCAATAATTCTGGCTCGACAGATTAAAGCCTCGGTTCCACACAGAATTAACATAAATTTGACCATACCTAATTCTCGCATTCGCGCGAACGTTTGACCAAAAGCAAGCATTCAATTTCTTTCTTTTTCGTTGTGCCTTGTTTTTTCTTGAAACATTCTTACAACATTCTTAGTTAAAGAATGAACAGATATTGATATAATTTAGTATTAAATTCGTTAACCTCTCATAATGATGGCATAAAATATGTATTGCCACTATTTATTTTTTAATTTTATGTTTCCTTAATTTCTTTTTATTTATTCATCCAAGTTATCGAAGCACGTGTATTTTTTTTTAATTGACATGCTTATTGGTCTAGTGGTTAAGACATTAGTGATCCAGTGCTAAAGGGTTCGACTCTCATTCCAGGAGATCAGCAAGTTAGTGTTTTTCTCAGTCAGTTTTGAAATAGTAAGAATATTGCTATGGCAAGTATTTAAATTGTACAAACATAAATTTGATGTGCCTTACATCCGTTACTGTCGACATTGTAGCCGAAGTGTAAATAATATTTTCCATTCAACATTGAATGAAGAAGACTGCCTCGAAGTTTTCTCTACCAACTACAAGATAACCTGTATTTGCATACAGTTTATCATCATCATCACCTGCACTATTTGCTCTACAACTTCTGGTGGATTACGCACACAATAAACCGAAACCGATTTTTTTATATATTTAAAGGCGAGAGGTTATATTGTTTCTTGACAAGACTTTATTACTGTGGAGTTGAACGTTGCATTATGTAAAGTGATCACTTAAGCCAGCTCATACAGATCATAAGCCCTGAGCTGCCCTGTAAAGGCTTTCGTACATATTTCCCTTATAAATAGCCTCGTCTCTGTGAGACTTCTATAATTTGTATTAATAAAGACTTAATTATCCGTTTTATGAAAATTCTTACAATTGTAATGTGTACTAGCTGCTTGTATCCGGCGTGGCACGGGCTACGGATTAAGTTTCAAATAATATTGTGGGGGAAAACAAAGATTCCATTGTTTTGCAAAGCCTCCAATAAAAACAATGTTTCCGTTTAATCAACGCTGGGATGTCGTCGTGGCAATGCGACGACGATGTACTTTTAAATGGTCCACTTTGAGGTTTGAATTTATTACTTTTATATAAAAATGTTTGCAAAACAAGTAATGCATTCTAAAAGACGATCCAGTACCTGCTTAAGTAAGAAAACCTTGTGAAGAATATATTAATTTTTTCATGTTGACAGCAGCGACATCTGTTCCAATGCTCTTAAATCTGCTTACATACATTTCACAATTGCCGCAAAGTATAACAAGTATCTAAAACTCTAAATCTTGTAATCCACTTTTTGTCATGTTGATTTTAATAATTTCTAGATGGTTTTCAAAGCTCAAATTTTTCTTTAATAATATTTACAACAATGTTTTCAATTTACTCGGTCCAATTACTTTTTATGAACATCAAAGACAGAAATTCGTTCCCTTAATTTATTTCCAGGCGTTTCGTTAAATTAAATTATATTATTGCCAAATTGCCAATTCACACTGGTCGTTCAATTATAATTCCGTCTATAGCAACTTCACGTTACGACTGAAATCGTTTATATGATTTACTTTCCCCTTTCCTGAACTACCCTGCAAAGCGAGTGAAAGGTACCTATTGGTGCAGGTTATTTAAACTTTATTTTGAATTAGAAGAATAGAAGCATTATTTTTTTATTTTTTGTATATTTAATTTTTGTAATATAATTGTGGTCCTTCAGAATTTTTGAATCATTTAATCAATAATTTTGCTCTTAAATTTAATATTTTGGAATAATTAGAAATATATGTTTGCACATTATCATACAGAAGAGATGTCGGCGTCATAGTGTTCGTATTTAAATTTATTAAAAGTATGTTGAACTGCCCTGAACTGATTCAGATTGTCTCGTATAATATACCGAGGCAAACGAGACATCACGAAGTATTCTTTGTAGGGACCCACAGGAATATCTATGCATTAAATTCACCGTTAACATGCATGCATCGCCTTGGAAACAAATTCTTGAAATTTGTAGAAATTTTACGTTGTAGGAGCATACCCGAATTAAAGAATTACTTAGACTTAGAATATAGTAATAGAATTAATTACGGTTTAATGGAATAAATTTTTATTTATATTTCTTCTATATTTATTTTTATATATATGTTTATTTTAGCTTCTTATCTTATTTATCTGATATACTGGTTTAATAATCATTATTTTACTTGATTATTAATTTGTTAAAGGTTCCTTATTATTACTGTTTGCTTATGTACTAATCATTGTTTATATATATATTATTTACTTCTATTGTTCGTTTATTTTATATTCTTCATTTTATATTGTTATATTTATTGTTCATTTCTTTTAAATATGTTTTATGTTAGGTATATAAAAATTCTTGTCACTTGTACTGTAAAAGCCCGCTTGGACGTTGATTAATAAGTAAATAAATAAAATCTGAAATCTCATTCATCAGCGTCAGTTGGACATCGGCCCCTTCATGTTGTACCTACCAACTTCTGGTCGCCACCAGCTGTTGAGGTCGTGAGAAACTGTAAGACGCGTCTCAGACAGATGGCGAACGGTATTCATTTACGCTCGTACCAAAAAAATAAAGGAGCCCATAATCAAAAACCTCGCGCATGAAAAGCTAGCTGCGACTCGGATTATTCGTACGCGAACTTACGAACTTCGGAACCACTCGAATGTACCCATCCCGGAGCCTCTCGCGCCCCGTCTAATAGTCCCGCTGCCATAATACAGAAGGACACCTCCGCGCGGGGTAGCGGCTCGCACCCCGGGTGTAAAGAAGGTGTCGCCCCTCCCCCGCCACCTGCCCCGGCGCGCCTCGAAGGGCTGTTTTATCTTGCGTGAAATTCGCTCGGAAACCCCCGGGTTTTCCACAGTGATTTCTTTCTAATGCTCATCCAGTTAAGAAAAGCACCACTAAAGTCAATTCCGTCCGTTTAACGGGGATCTTTTCCCGTTTCTGCGATTGTGCTACATGATCTGTGTAACTCGACATTTACATACTTATACATTTTACCAAATCGACGGCACTTTGAAGATATAATTTTTTAAATATTGCCTTCACCCTTTAGTCAACATTTTTTAAACAAAATAGATTGGTAAATTAGAAATATACATTGTTCAAAATTGTCTTTTGAAAAATATTTCGTATCCACCGGGTATGAGAACCCCGAACTTGTCAATGCTGGGAGGTGCGATACCAATTACGCCATATTAGCAGTTTATTACAGATGTTCCGGCTTTGTATCATCCCGGTAGATTATGTTCAAACTAACCAAACCACAGAATTTCTTTCTAATCGTTATGTCTACTTTGTTATAAATATCATATGACTATGTTCCAAAGTTGCAACTTCACAATAAAATATTTGCTCATTAAGAAAACACGTATAACATTATCTACTGCTGTTTTTTAATTACTTTTTTTTCCAATAAAATTGCGTGCTAAATACATTCCTTTAAACAATAATGTATTCTTCTATTGAAACGCATTATTATTGTGAAGTTGCGATTTCAGAACAGACTTCTGTGAATTATTAAACAATTTTTATTAATCAATTAGAAAAGACATACAGAAAAAATCAAATTAATGAAAAAATATTTTAAAAATGTTAATCAATTAAAAAGATACTACATATAAGGTCGAAAATTTTTCATTAACTTACCAGAGTGCCGTGGCTAAATTGGATAACGCGCCATTCCCGGATAGAATGGAGGTCCGTGGTTCGAGTCCCGGTGGCATTTAAAATATTTTTTCGTTAATTTGATTTTTTCTGTATGTCTTTTCTAATTGATTAATAAAAATTGTTTAATAATGTTTATGTTAAAATATTTACTATGCAATTTGTTCGGTCGGTCTCTACTAACTAAAGATATCTACAGTAAAGATGACTCGAGGGTTACTTACTGATATGCTTGACGATATTCCTCCATCTTTCTAAATATCCAATAGTACCGTCATTCATCTGATCATTCCATCAAGATGGACTTCTTCCTCTCTGCCTTTCTCTCTTTCCCGTCAGCACCAGCTTCTCTTAGTTATCGCCCTATCTGCGGAAAATCAAAGATATTGATGATAGATTATAGAGAATACATTATTCCATCTTTATTTGCTCCATTTCTTAGTATTATTCATGTCTTTCGGATGTATATAAGACCTAGGAACAGAAAACTGAATGTAGACCGATAACATTAATTTATTTAATTTAAATCATTTACTTATTATAAACGAATATAAAATATTGTGATCCTTTAAAATATCAAAACAAAAATAAACTTTACCTTTAACGTTCATTTCTGTTTATTTATTCAAACTGGCATACCATGATTATAATTTAGTTGATTTGTCGTATGTTTTTATACTGTTTTCTTTTATGATGTTTATATTACTTACTGTTTCTTTTATAATGCTTTAAAACGCAAAAAAATATGTGAGTAAGGCCTGTTCTAGAGATGGTTTCTCTAGAATAGGTCTACCCTAAGTGAAAAATTATCAGAATTTCTTCCTGTAAACATGTATGTGAACAAAAAATAAACAACCGGATAAAAACGATTTTTTTATAGAAAAATATTATTTTTGTTTACAAAATTCAATATGAAGTAGTACTTTATACAATTTTAGTACTTAACTATAAAAATATTAAATCCATGACAAAAATAACGTAAATTAATAAGTTTTCGAAAAATGTCATTGAAGATAGGAAACAATTATTGGAAACCTTTTATTAATGAATATGATTTATAATGACTAAATGCATTGTTTTATTTATAACATAAATAACAAAATACTTTTTTTATAAAGTAATATACCTGTGAACCTACTCAGCGACTTTCATTACTCGCACTCATGTTGTACCATAGTCTCGTTGTTTGGAAACTTTAATAATTTTCCCTTCTCCCTCGCACCATAGAGAAGCCTCAAGTGAAACCACTGCATATAATTCGATTTCTGAAGTGCGCTCGTACATGAACACAGGTGCACACCCATGTTGGAATATTTACATTGGTGGGAAACATTACAGTTCACAATTTAAATACAGCGCTATATAATATCGACCCCTATATTTTTTACTCTCCGTGTTATATATTAATAAGTAGAACAACGATAATTTAATTCAGGATCACACGAATCGTAAACGTTAAACAATTTATTTTACGGGATATCAAATTTATTCCATCAACATAGAATACACAGTGGTTAAAGTCTCTGACTTTTGACCTAATCACTAAATACAGTATTAGTTCTAAATTAAAGCTAACAACTATGCTTTCCATTACTTGAGAAAAATATCAAAATGCTTTGTTTCCAACAGGTGTAAATTAAGTTTTCCTCTGTTCTCAAGATTTTAATTTATTTCATTCTGTCAATTAAAGATAGAAATGTATTTTCTGGAATCTAAATGCTTAAACTATCGATTAATACATATAAATACCACGCAAAAAACAATATCTGTTATCTATTATGTCATGCCAAATACATATTTTTTATTTTATATTTGTTTGCCTCCTACTAATTATTATGGAAAAGTATTTTCTTGAAGTGTGAAACGATTTTTAAATAAATTTGATGAAATACTTCCAAATATACATGCACTAACAGCTGACTGTTAGTGAATGTATACTTTGAATGATGAAAATTTTGATACACTAATGGGCTTATTATAGTGCACATAAACATTAACAAAAAAAAATTAAATATATTTTTTGTGAAATACGATGAATATTAAAAATGTACTCGAGTGATTATTTTGATATCTACATGATTTACGCAAAGTAATTATTTATTTAATTTCAATCAATAAAAATAAATTACATGTTTCAATTAGAAAAGTTAATTGAATAATTTAATTTGTTGACGTCATACAAACATTCTGAAAATTGCATGATCACAATAAAAGATTTTTCAACTAATTAATAAAATGAAAACGTAATTTTAAATTAAGTATATTATAGATGTCTCACAGAGACGAAGCTATTTATATGGGAAAGTAGGTATGAAAGTTTTTGAGTGTTTACTGGGCCTACAGCCGGTCATAGGCTGGCTTAAGTGATCACTTTATAGAATGTTACGTTCACGATTCAACCTTTGGTAGCCACCAACCACATCTTTAAATTTATTAGAATGTTATGTATGTCGTATTTATGTACCATGCTTCATTGTTGTTTAAATTTTCATTACCATGAAACAGTATATACAAGATGTCGCTGCTGGTAATAAAACTTCTATATTTTTGGTTAGTATGGAGCAATATTATTTTCATGTGTTTATGAAATTCATCCGATATAATAACATTTAGGGCATTCAAATACCCGGCCTAATGCATTGCCCGGTTCTACGGGTATTTTTCGAGGAAGAACCGGGTACCCGATTCAGTTCCGGGTAATTTTTGTAAGCTATTAAATAAACTACAATTGTAAATCGTTGAGAGTCCAATTTTTGTTATATTTGCATCTTTGATCAAATATGAAGTGATATATTTAATTTTATATAAATATTATATGGTTTATTATTTTAATGATTTATAAAAATATATTTCAAAAATACTAATGCATACAATGTATCAGGTGTACAAAAATACAAAGTATTCAAAAAATACGGCATTTTCTTCCGAATTTTTATGAAAAATGTAATAATAATTGTGAAAAATAAATATTATTTGTTGCAGATATAAAAAAACAATATTTACCACGCATGAAACGGATTTTTATTTAAGTCTATCAGCTTTTAAAAATCTCATATGTCACACTAATATTTAAATATTTTTTTTTAAATTTTATCAATCAAAAAAGAGTGTAAAAAAAGAAATTGCGATCACTATCATGCAGAAAATGCACCTTTTTACACGCTTATATTTCTTTCCGCTGTCTCCGACCCCACCTTCGGTATGAGAAGTTCCTCTCAACATCGCACAAATATATACACTAGAGTACGCCCGAAAATTAATTTAAATTTTTAACTCCTTTTAGACCATTTTTTTTGCAATGACGATGCTTCTGCGGACAAAATTCAATAATTATATTCTTGAAATAATTTCAACATACCTACTCAAAAACATTGTGAAGTTATTTTTAGTTTCGGCATGCATCTGATGCAGTAATAAATAAACTTGTTCACACCTATGATTTGTGATGCACTCTCACAAAGCAAATCCCACGTCCATTTCACGGTTGACACTCCTCTGGGGTAATAATACACAACCTTACCTCAGCCGCTGCGCGGTCTCACCCACACCGCCCGTCATCTGGCTCAGCCCCACGAGCCACCCTCGGGGTGGCTCCAAAACGTTATTTATAAGTGTAAACATTAGCATTTTCTAATGAAAGTTATAGCCTTCTAAGGAGCTCACCGTGACGTAGCGCAGATTATTCAGGGGTGCCTGTTGAGGACTATTGCTCAATTTAACCGAACCATATTGCTTTAATTAACTAAATTATAAATTTGACTGATTTATTTTTAAGATGTCTGATGTTATGAAAATTTCGTTGCCTTTACGGCTAAGGTGCATCCGCTGGTTAGTATTATTATTTTGTAAGAATATTTCACGTTATCACTTAATATTAACATTTCCTATTTTATTTATTTTTTTAACACTACACCTATATTGAATATTGTAGGTACATTTTTTAATTGTTCATTAAAGATACTCACATAATATTAAAATATTTATTTATTTATCAACGCCCTAGTGAGCTTTCACAATATATAAAAAAAAATTACATAAACATAAAACACATTTTAAAATAAAAAAAAAATAAAAAATTAACAGAAATTCAATTCAATAATATATTCAAGAGAAATGAACAATAATATTAAAAAATTAAAATAAATAAATATATATAATGATTAGTAAAAAAGTAAACAGTTATCATTATAAAACAGTAAAAATACACAAACAGTAAAAATAAAGAAAAGTAAATAAAATACAAATTCAGAAAGTAATTCAAGGAGAATAATTTTTTATTTCTTCCATTTTTGTTATTGTTACAACATATCCTATGTATTCGTGTACACAGAGCTAGTCCACAATACTATACAGGTAGAATACCTACCTAAATATGAGTCGAAAATCAAAGAATTTAAGTTTCTTCAACGTTTACGTTTTTTTTAAAATATTTCTGATTCAGCTTCTGTAAGCTGTTAGACTATCATAAAATGTATTTTTTTTTTATTAATTGATATTTTCAATCGATGTTAACAATTTCTTTAATACAAATAAAAAAAAGAGTTAAAAGTCGTGCGAAAATTTGAACCAGATTTTTTTTGCACGGTTTTAATCATTGAATTTGACTTTTCTTATTATTAAAAGTCCAATGAATTTCAATAAACTATATTCTATATAATTACCTTATTGATAGTCAAACTTTTTACAAAAAAGGCAGAAATATTGAAAAAAATGTAAGTTTTGAAGTCGCTTTTCTCCGTAATTATTATTAATATAAGGACATTATGGCTTCAACATTTTTGACTCACAATATAGGTAAGAATCTACTTGTTAAATGGGTACACATTTTTTCAACGATTTTTTAACTGTTTCTTATTGAATATCACTGTATCTTATAGAATTAAGTTTCTGTATAGAAAATGAATGAAACCTTGATATATTATGAAGTTTTTGTTTTTCATACCATAAAACTGATTCTGCATGTGCTCTAATTTATTTGTTGCGAATCAAACTATCTTCGTGGGAAATATAGTTCAAGGCAGTTTTCAATACGTTCGCCGCCACCCGCGAAGTGTTTCTCTAGAATCGAAACTCTTCCAGCAGCATCCCACGTACGCGGCTCCCGTCAGTATAAAACCGCGTTGCATTTCATTTTAAAATTAAGCAGCAGCAACCATGTATAATACACTGGAAACATCTACATCCCCCGGGCTGGGTAGGAGGGTGGGTGGTTGCAAGGTATTTTATCATAAAGTTAGGAGGCGTTTTACGTGGCATGAGCTCTGTTCTCAGAGCGTTTTAGATTAATACGGAGCCGCGTTGATGAGGTGAAATTTATGGGGTTTTCTATTTTATAGGGAAAAGTCTTTCTACCAGATGAGTTTCTATTATGTATTGTATAATCTTTTTTTAATGTAGGCAAAATATATGTTTCTCTTGTTTTCAATAGTTGCTTTTCAAATTAAAATCACGGTTAATAGATCGTGTTTCATTTTTTTAACTATAATACTGTCTCCTACATGAGATGATGGATTTTTTAAACATTTGCTTAGATCTAACTACATTTAAAAATATTAGTTTTTATATGTATACAGGGTAAGATGAAGTCCCTTCAAACAATTATAATTTTTTTTACTTCATTAATTCATTTATTAATTAATCTAATCATACATGATATTATGTCGTTTCACTATGCTCTAGGTATTACTTTTAATTTAAATCAGTAAATCTTTCCACCGTCTCCTCAAGCAGTAACCACTCATACTCATTAAGATTCACTTATAATTCTAATTCTAAAGATTCAATTTTGTGACATCTGAAAACGTTCATGTTTAAAATAGATAAAATATAATAAAATATTGTTATTGATGCGTAATTATAAACATACATACTTTAACGAAAACCCATTAAAATTAGTAACGTATTATGGCGCTGATTGTCAAATAATATTTTTGCATATTTTAATTGTTACTTTAACAATTCGGGTATGAATAGATTTATCACATGAATTGAAAAAATATTGTAAAACATAAGGCTAAGCTATCGGGCTACTTTTTGTCCGCACTTGGCAAAATAATCTTCAATGCTATACCGCGATTGGAGCGGGACACATTTAGAATGATTTCATTGGTCATTGTGGTATTAATAGTGTGGATCTAGCATCAGTAGATCAGTGTAGGATAGCCAAATCGTATGAAATTTTACGTCCACAGTAATGAGAGTAAAATGTGTCAAAAATTTATTCACTTGAAATTAGTGTTCCAGTAATATATATAATGTGTTGTCGACCATCTTGAATCGAGCACCAATCATAAAGATGCTCAATTCAAAACTGACGAATGATTGGTTATTGAATTAAAGATTAAAACTGTTTGTTGAATTATGAGTTAAGCTGTGTAATCGATGTGGCAAAAAGAGACTTCTCGTACAATCGTACGTCGTTCTGAACTCATGTTATTGTCAATTTTTGACTGCATTCGGCTGCATTTGACAGATTGTTGTTACTATGCGATTCTTAGCATCAGCTTTTTAGTAATGGAGACGAGACGTCAGTTGCGAAACTTCAGAAAAAGTCGCTATGGTCGTTGTAATATATATTTTTACATTCGCATCGTTTTTGCTTTAATATTATTTTAACTCCTGGTTTTTATATTATAAGAAAGAAATATAACTTCTAATGCATGTACATAAGTACACTCACCCATTTTTTTAAATATCTGCCTAGTAAGTATTCTATTTTGTGTTCCACTTTATCAATTTTATGTACCATTTTCTGTAAAAAAGTATACTTTTTATTATAAAGGAATGGATTTTCATACTTTCTATGCTCCACTACAATTCGTTTTATTTTATTTCTATACCAAGAAACCTTTTTCATTTGTTCCGACACTCTTTTGTTCTACGTAGAAGTTAATCGTTAATCTCAAAGTCGACTGTTGTCGGGGGGGGCGGGGGCAAGACGCTGCTCATCTCCACATATTATATTATCGTGTCTCATGCAAGCGGGTGCGAGAACATTCTAAAAGGCTGGATCTTCATTAAGTTCTACATGCGTCATAAAGAGCAAGAGCGTTATAATGAACTGCTGGTATTCGTGTAGTAAGAGATAATATATACATACGACTTGCAATTGATAATGTTACTTATGGTAATACCAGACAAAATGACTAATTAAAAAATTGTGAAAAGGTACGATTTTTATTAATTTCTCAAAATTGACAAACTACTATAAACCGCATTGATTATATTTAACGTCGGCTAGTTTCGATATCACTCTTATTTTATTTTTTATTATTGCAGGCATCTTGCAAAAGCAGTTTGTACGCAAGAATACATTACAGTATTATTTAACACCACATTACTTTGTGGTCCTTTAATAATAATATAATATAAAATAATATTTTAACAATACACGTTATAACATAATTTTTTGAATCTTTTCTTCTTGTTAAAAAACCTTGCGGTTTTATTATATCTCTCTTCCGGCATCCTTGTTTTAGTTTAAAAATCTCCGCACGTGTTTCCGCTATGAGTATGATAAATCATAAATACTCTTCTATATATTATGTATATGTGGAAGATTATTTTATTCATTCATCTTTCGTTCCTAACTTAATATTAAAGTTTCATATATAAGTAAATACATTTTCCTCCGAAGTTAATACGTAATAATGGTGGTATCCTCCAAGATTTGAGCGAAATTGTCAAGATATTGATTCTTCCCTCTTGACCTACCTTCGAGGGCTCGTGCATCCCGGGCCTGGCAACCCCAGCGTCCGAAGTAAATATCGCGCCAAAGGACCCCAGGAGAGGCAGAGCCGGTCCGGGTGCAAACTCATCAGCAACCAGGCAATATATTATCCGTGAGGTTTCCAGTAATGAGCCGCAGCCCCTATAGCCCGGCTCGGCTGCAGGAGGGAGGGGGAACTGGAGGCAAAAACTTCTCCGTGCTGTTTTGTCTGCAACTTGCCCCCGCGCCCGTTTGCCCTGAGCTTCCACTTTCAGCCGTTTAGTGAGTAGTGAGATTTAATAGTGAAATCAGTTTTATGAATAAATCTCATCTGCGTACAAAACAATCATTCTATTCATAAATTTATCAATTTTTTTTTAAAACAACGGATATTTTGTTGAGTGTCAGTCACCGGCGTGCAGTCAGTACTTACAAATAATCTGTACCTAATGAAAATTTCTACTAAATAGTATGTGTTTATTAATATTCCAGTCACAATTAATATTATTTTAATAATGGATGAATTATAGAGTCTAACAGAGACGAAGCTATTTATATATGAGAAAAGTGTATGGAAGTCTCTTATACGATGGCTCAGGGCTTACAACCTGTAAGAGCTGGTTTAAGTGATTACTCTACACTATGCAATGTTCAATATTGGTTTTCATTTTTACAATTATTTTTATGGCTCGCTTCTTTACATATGACAGACATTGAGTCATTTGAAATTTTTGAGAATCTCTGGGCGCGAGCTTCCATGTTTTGCCTACTGACCTTTGTTTTTTTTGTTCTTTTTATTAAAATTAAAACTATATTAAATTAAAATTTTAAAAAAAAGTTTAAATTTTTCCAGAAATCTAACAATTTACATAATATTGATAAGTATCTCAAAATATACGTTTTTTCTAAAATTCGGCATTCTGATGTGTGTGATTGAGAGTTGATACAGCATATCTTACTCTTTCAATAGCCATTTACTTTTATTTTGCTTTAACAATATTAATAAATCTTTCGCATTTCTCATTTATTATTTTCGATTAAAAAAAATATTACGTATGTAAAATAATCTTTGTTTAAACATAAACATAGCTTTTTAATTATATTTCATTTAATATATTTTAAATTTTGTTACTTTTTTAAGGTTAATAACAAATCAAACAGAAAAAAATAATTATCTTTATATGTAAATTTCTGACTTTGTATCGTGTCCCTAAGAAACGAAAATTCAAAAGATTATTTTGGTACTATCGTCACTTAGTTATTTCTGATTTGTCAACATGCTCTTGGAAGAAATCCTTGAGTTTTGACGTTGTTCGTGGCTCCTGCCAATTTTGTGGTTTTCCTTATTGCATTGCAAGTCTCTGTGCTTGACTTCGGCAACAGGTGATTTGAATTATTTTGCAATGAAAATAGTTCAGTGAAATAAGTTTGTAGAATTATTGGAAACTTTTATTTTAGTATTTGTGTTATATTTAGTTCAACGATTAGACTATTATTGATAACATTTTTTTTTAACTAGATTTATGTTGTTTTGTATTCTTTTTGATTCCCATATTCTTTAAAACAAAAATAATCGGGAGAAACATGATACCGATATATGAGTATTACAACAATATTTTCAAATACAACATATTCTCCGTAAATGATATTTCGTTGACCCAAAAAGTCGTTTAAATGTTTTTGATTGCTAACCAGCGATTTAAATTGCTAAAAAGCTTAAATTCATCAGATTCTCGACTTAATCTGCATTCGTTTGAACTCACTTAACCCCGGGGTGGCGTTAGCCCCTCTTTCCCCTTAGTCTCTTACTATTCGGTTATGCATCCTGCCCCTTGCTACCACTGCCCCCCTCCCCCGCCGCGCACACTAGGCCCACCCGGCTCCACACTAGACACTCTTGACTTCTCTTCAAAATCTATTTTGCCCCAAATGAGTAGGTGAATTTATGAGAATGCCACGGAGTCTGACGTCCAGGGCCGGCAAAGAGATATCCAAGACACAAAAAAGCCTATGAAATCGACAATGATAATGCTTCTTTATTAATAAGTTATCTCTAAAATATATGAGGGATTGTCTGGGCGGCACTGTGATCGAGTTGTGCGATTTGCTTTGGCACGATAAAATTGTAATTTTTTTTTAATTTACTGTATTCATTTCTATCTGCCGCCCTTGTTATGATGATATATGGTTACTTTTATATGAATTAGTTAATAAATATAGTTTATACTTGCATAGTATCTACGTTCCAAGCAGATTTATTAATTCAGATTTATTACCTACTAAAAAGTATAAGAAAAAGAAATTGACTAACCTCTCAAATTCGAAATGTTAATTTATGCAATATATCAATCATGCTTTTTAATTTAAATGTAGTTAAATTGCTAATATCCGAAGTTAAAATTAAACTTATTAAAAATCGAACATTATTTCTTATTCCGTCACAATCATGTTACGCATTTGAATATTTTTTAACATTTTCGCACATTTTTTGACTTATGGTACCAGAATAGACACTATCACATTTTCCGTAATTGGATATCGGTCCTAAGGTGACATTATATTTATTTATAAACATAAATAAAATAATCATACATGATCGTACAAGTGAAGATTACTCTAAAGAAAAGGCAACTAAATTTATGCTTACGGTTACAATAGTTATATATTATACTACTTATGCTATTATCGAGTGTTCTTGTTCGCATTAACATGTTGTTGTTTTTTTTTTTAATGGGCCTTCTTACACCTCCGGGCCTGCCTATTTAGGTACGCTAGGGATGGGAGAGTTATTATCGCTCCTATCCAAAGTCTAGCCGTCTCTAACAATATCTGCTACGGCAGTAATATGGGCTCGTCCCGGCTCTTTTCGCATTCTTCGGTTACCACCCAATAATAGTACCGAGCCACCTACTCCTGCCTCGTATGGGAGCTTTTAATGAACACAGGTACGTTCTCAGTACACAATGGACAGAAGCGGGAAATTAATTTTGTTCATCGAAGCTTTCAATATTTCCAACAGACTCCGGACGTTGAAAAACGTTTAATTCAGATACTGTTCTGTATATTAAATACTGTGGTCTTCTTTCGCTATTATATCTAAAAGCTGACTCAAGCAGATGTCACATGTGTGTATACTAGTGATGGGTCCGCTCTGTACTCACTACTACAATGTAGTACTACACTACATTGAAGTGCACACTTCGCACATTTTGATGTGTAGTGCACACTACAAACTACAAACACCAAAGTTATTGAAAGTATAAATTTCAAATAGTACACTTCATTTCAAAGCGAAGACTACAAAGTACATACACTTCAAAGTTATCGAAAGTATGAGAAACACATTTTAAATAGTGTATTTTTTACGTGAAATTTTTGGAAAGTTGATGTAGATATATGAAGAAATTTCTGGAATCTGTAACAACCCCCCCCCCTATGGTTTGAAAAATTTTGGGAGCTATGAAGAAATTTTTGGGAAGTTGATGTAGCTAAACGGAGAAATCTTTGGAAACTGTAACAACCCCCCCCCCCCATGGTTTGAAAATTTTTTGGAATCGAACGAATCTGTCTGGCGAACGAAGAAATCTGTCTGGAGACCTTTTTGGCATTTTTATTTGGGAAAAAAATACTTCATTCGCTTCATTTAAAAATTTACTTCACTATTACTTCATTTCATTACTTCACTTCATTAATACTACAATTACTTCATTACATTACTTCACTTCATTAATACTACAATTACTTCATTTCATTACTTCACTTCATTAATACTACAATTACTTCATTACTTCACTTCATTTCATAGTACTACAATTGCTTCACTTCAAGTAGTTTTTACTACAATTGTAGTGTACACTTTGTAGTCTTCAAACTGGTGAACGTGTGTGTGTTGTAGTCTTCATTTTGAAATGAAGTTTTTCCCTTCGCTAGTGTATACAAGCAAATGCAGCAATATACAAAAAAAAATAGTGCAGTCATCGAGGATTACTTATTTATAATATACTGAATTCGATATTTTATAGAAAACATAATCTATTATACATTTATGGGAAACATGATTTTGGAAGGAATAGATTCATAAATTATTAGTTAATTCAGTACATTCTAATAATAAACCTCGGTGATTGATTTTTTGGATATTCCTTGCCTTTGCTTTTATACCCCACACACGATCTTTCATTTATTTTCAAAAATTATTTTTTAAATATATTGAGTCAGTGTTGAAGTCACCGATAATATAGAATTACCCCAGTACTCAGGTAATTTTTATTATAATTACTTCAATTATAATTAAGTAAGGTGAGCTTTTTGTTCGAACAAGAAGACATTTATTTACCTAGTGACCAAGTAGTAAGGAGTTCAAACCGTTTGCCAGTAGAACATTAGGTTAGACATATTTTCTAAAACCTTAATCTTAACGTAGTCTCTGACTTCAAGTTTCTTCGATCTGTATGGACTTCACAATCTTTTAATATTTTAAATATGTGTGTTATATATAAATAATTGTTTTAACTATCAATATACGTAAATAAATTTTTTCCTTTAAAAGTCGTTTATTATTCCTTCGGCACATTTCTCTTCAGGAATTTTCGCTTCAATTAATAAAATATTATTTTCCTGAAAAATAAAAATCTCTATTTGTAGGTGTTTGACATTTTAATTATAATTTACAGAATTCACAAAGTTCTTGAAATGACTGGCTAAATTACTTAAATTTTCGAACATGTGAGTGTTCTGAATTTCGTTGACAAGTTTGCTCAGTGTGACACACTTTCTTCTTACACATTTTTTGTGATTGAAAGTAGAAATTTTCAGGAGGAAGGGATGGGACGTGATCTTAGATATTTACACAATATTAAAAAAAGACAAATGAAATACTAAAATCTTTTATTCGTATTTAGAAATAAAATTTATTATCTTATCACATCACCAATTTTGTTAAATTATAAAAAAAAAAAAAATTGTTATATAGAATGTGCCGAAAATTAAAGTTATTCCTTGGAGAGCCAAACCATGATTGACTTAAATATCAAAAGATATATTATGTGAAAAATTGGAATTTTTAAGAATTTTGTTAAAATCGATATCTTAGATTATTTTTAAAGTACCACAGCTATAAAATTTCCATATTCTCAGATTCTCGTTTTTGTTATGCAGCCCTGAATACCCTAATCACAGTCCAAAATAAAACCACTACTTCTATATCATTAGAAGAAGAAAACATTTAGCCCAATTCATGAGTTAATTTTTTTTATCAGCTAACTGCAACTGTTCGTGCCGTATAAAATATACCACGCTAACATGGCTAGTTATTTAAAAAAATGTTTGTTTAGTTTCCCATTCTATAAATTCGTAGGATATTCTGGTAAGTCATTATTTGACCTACCAGTTCTCCACTTGTATATGTTTTTCCCAAAAATAATTAAAATGTTTTGCCTCCTCAAACAGCGCATTTTAATACTTAATCATAATTCAAACAAAATTGATTCGCTGCACTCAAGTAGGTGCCTAAGATTAAAATTTCAAGAATCCTGTCCCGAAATATTTCATCCAGTCCTTGGGATTTATTTTTAATCGCCGGGTTAAGGCTTTCCCTCGCCAAACAAATAATTGTTTGGAAATCTCTCCCGAAACCCATTTGAAAATTCCATCCCTCCAATTTGTAATCTTCGAAAACCGTGCGATAGAACAAATTCATATTTATTCCTTTGATTTTACGTTGTGTACTTTATTTAACCCCGTCTAGGTGGGACCCGCCCCCTGCAACCCTTTGCCAGCAGCGGGGGTGAGGTACGTATAAAGCCCAATATTTGCTGATGAAAATTGACTAAAAAGGAAAAGCTCTTGCATACACGTCTGAGCCAAAGAGCCCGACTGTATATTTTGTATCCCAAATTTGGTGCCGTGCTGAAAACTAATTCGGTTTAAAGCTTCTTACGTTAGCGGAAACTACCTCACGACTAGGAGATGTTACTTCTGTGTTAGATATTATTTTTGTGTCTTGATATATATTTTTTGGTCTGAAATACATAAATTTGAGTATTTTTAGTAAAAACTTAACACATATTTAGTGCACACATTTAAAATAATTATTACAGGATTAAATTCTTATTATAAGTAATTGTTAAAAAAATACATTTAAATAACATTTTTGTATGAGTGTATATGCTCTGAGAACACAATTACTGGATTTATCCACGGCGGAATTATTATTTAAGTAAGATAAATTATGGAAGTCTCACAGAGACGAATCTATGTATATGAGAAACATGCTAAAAATAGCTTGTTGGTCTTGTGGTTAGGACACTTGCCTCGTGATCCAAAGGTCGCGGGTTCGAACCTCACTCCAGACCAGCAAGTTAGTCCTATTTTCATAGCACAAGCATTTAGCTCAGTTTGAAAATAGTAAGAAAATTGATGTGACACGTTTTAATTATCAATTAATTAAACTTTTTAATACACACACGTTGGGTTATATTTATCACTTACATTACATTGGGTTATATTATACCTTACCTATGTTGTTAAGAAGCAGTCCTTAGTAATTAATAAGTTATTCATTATACCTGATGATAAGGTTAACGGCTCCTTTCAAAAATAAAGTAGTCAAAAACAAATCAACTTGTGTGTATTGTAAAGTTTAATTTAGTATAAATTAATCTTTAATCATGTTGCACAGCAAATTAAATCCATATTAATGAATAATATATAAAAAAATATATCGACATAAGATTGATTATAACGGAATTATGCACAAGATCAAGTTATGTAGTAACGATGCTCTTAGTTTAGACCGGTGAAAGGGTTGTGTGGGGAATGTACAAATAGTCATTCATTCTCCCATGTAGCTATATATTATGTTGACATATACACACCACATATACTATTTTTAAATTTAAATATGTATTCTGTTAAAACAAAAATGTGAATTTGAAATGAGAGTGCATTTTCATTCCGTGTGCGAACTGCTGAAATATTTTGAATAAATTATTGTTAGTGCATTTATTTTTGATACAAAATAATTGGAAGGTTTAATTGGGGCGAGAGTGCCTGGTGTTGTCCATCAAAATAGTCAGTGGTAAAAATAAAATTATTTGAGCCCTTTTTTTTCATTTGAGAGGGCTAGCGTGTGACAATTTGCTGGAGGTGAAGGTAATTCGTACAATAAAAAAATAAAAATAATAATATGTTATTTAGGGCAAAATTCAAGGGATACCCTTGTCATTCATACAAATTAGTTGTGTAAACTGATTTGTATTATATGAATGACAATCCGTTATGTAATCTGATTTGTATTAGAAATCATTCACTCAAAAGAGTATCCAATAGTTATTCAAGATATTATCTCCATGATTCCATAAGTGGACATTCCTGTGTCGTAAAAAGCACCAATGTAATATTTCTTCTAAGAATGTTTCTGACCCTCTTGATTATCTAAGCAAGCGAAGTATTAGCAGTAAGCTTTTTATAAGTTTTTCCTTGGATTGCATCTGCAGGGGTGAAATATTTACGTTACGTTTTAATTGTTATATAATTACTCCTTAAATCGACCTATTCATGACTGTAAATGACAATTAAGTAGGTTATTTTAAGGTGTACTGTGTACATTGTAAATTTTTCGAAATCGGTTATATCGCTCTATTTTGTGAAGTTAATTTTGCCCAAGCCCGCAGCATCCGACAACTAAGATGGAATTTTATTAAATTTGTGTAAATATTATTATGTATTCAGCTTAATAAAATATCAGAAACCCAAGTGTAAGTCATCTCGATGGTCCGTAAAAAACTGACGTAGAAGCGGACAAATACGCCCATTTTGTATTGAAAACCAAACTTTACACAGCTCTAATTTTTATTAATAAATTCATTTTTTGTAAATGTCTTAGGGATCCTCGATCACCTTTCCAAAATACCGATACATTTCTAAGTTGAGCACTTCATATTGTAACGAGCTGTTCGTCGACATTTGACAGTTCCATAGAAAAGTGTCATACATAGATAACATAATAATAGTGTCACATGCGCAGAACGGCGGGCCGGTATGCCCAGTGGTTGAAATAAGAACTAACATGATTAAATAAATAGCGAAGAAATGGAAGGGTTCTTACCTGAGTAGAAAAACAAAAGAGAGCTGTTTTTTTGTGTTTGAATAAAAAACCAGTATTACGTTGCGAGCGATTGTAAAATGTTAGAGATAATGTATAAGCGATAATAAAAGATTTATTTTACGAGTTGTGCCATTTCATTTTTCGAGCGAGCCACGCCACGTAACAATGTTATCATTTAATTTCTATACAGGGTTATTTGTAAAACATTAATAACCTCGCAGGACTATACCTTGCTATGACTAGGCCTTGATTATGAGTCGAAAATGTTCAAGTTATCATGTCATATCATATCATTAGTTATTGAGATATGTGACATCGAAGTTTGCATTTTTTTTCCCATATTTCTGACTTATTTTTTGTAATACGTTGGACTATCATTACAGTAACTAATATCAATAACGAAAAATTCATTTGTTTCAATACAAGTTAAATAAAATGATTAAAACCCTGAAAAAATTCCAATTGAAATGTTTTCCAAGGTTTTTATTTTTTTATTTGACTTGTATTAAAGGGAATGAATTTTTCGTAATTGATATAAGTTACGGTAATGATAGTCCAACGTTTTACAAAAAATAAGTCGGAAATATTGAAAAAAAAAATGCAAACTGATATAAACATACCATTGTTGAAAACAACGACGTCCCGGCTGCATATACAGGGTTATTTGGAAAACATTAATAACCTCGCAGGACCATACTCCTGCCTTGATTATGAGCCGAAAATGTTTAAGCTATTTTGACCTAATATCAATAGTTAAGGAGATATGCGACATCAAAGTTTGCATTTTTTTTTCAATATTTCCTACTTTGATGTCGCGTATCTTCTTAACAATTGATATTAGGTCAAAATAGCTTGAACATTTTCGACTCATAATCAAGACAGGAGTATAGTCCTGCGAGGCTATTAATGTTTTATAAATAACCCTGTATATGCAGCCGGGACGTCGTCGTTTTCAACAATGGTATGTTTATATCATCATGTTTACTTATGGTGTGCTGCTAATGCAATCCAGAGATGTTCTTGTATTAAATGTACAATAAACTAAACAAAACAATTTTTAATTTATATATGCTATTCTTTATATAAAGAAAGTTATCGATACCAAAAACAAACTGCGTCATAGTTTTCACCAAGCATTCGACTTAGGGCCGGTTGTTTCAAATTGGATTAAAGTAAGCGTTCTTTTAAAGCATAGATTTTTACGTTCTCCACCAATCAGACGATCCGTTTTCGTAAAAATCTATGCTTTGATCGACCGCTTACTTTGATCGAACTTGAAACAACCGGGCCTTCGGAGTATAATCACGTGTAAACACGCTGACCAGTAAGCCGAATTATTTACACATTGTGCTCAGCCGTGTAAGTTGTTTTTGCATCTCCCGTTTAGTCTGGTTGAGTGTTTTGACAGAGCTGCTTCCAGCGAGTGTTTTGTTATTTCTGGCCCGACCCGCCGAGGCCCTCCGTGGATTATGACCGTAAACAATCAGAATTTATTTCTTGATCCTCCGCCGGAGCCATGTTTGTTGTGCGGCGCAGTAATAATATCCATTTACACTTTGTTGATTGTTGGGGCCAAGCGATGCGAAGATATTATTTCAGGTCAAACTAGCGGCAAATTAATGGAGTTTCCATTTTTGAAATCGTTACGGACGTCTCGAATTTCAATATACGGTAATTATCCGTCACAATCGCGCGTTTTTACTCCCTTTATATTAAGGGCTTGTTCAGACACAGCGGGAACCGTTCAGTTTCAGAATCGCGTTTCAAAACACGCGATTTGTGTCATCTGTTCACACAGCCGCGGTTAATAAGCGATTTGTGCGCGCGAAAATAAACGTCAGTTTGACAGTTCTGGTGCCGTTCTCCATCTTTGAATATCAGAGATATATTCGCTCATTACTTTGTTAACGACGGCCGTCTTCCATGGCAAGACACATAAATATCATTCTGTCAGTTCATTTTTGGTGAATAAATACCTACTTCTCTAAAATACTCTTTTTCCCACCATTTCCAAACATCTCGACCAACTCCTGCCAAGCTTGGTTCTTGGCATATTTGAGTAATCCTCACACTATTACAGGTCTTTTCTCCCATATTACAGGTCTTTTCTCCACTTCATCAATAAAAAATTCAATGTCAAAGCGATCCATAACCATAGAAAAGAGAATATAATCCACGCGTGCTCCTGTTGTGACATGGAACCGTGCGGTGCCCGCAACGCGACTGATCGCTCTCGTAAGGCCCCATAGTAATAGGATCGTGCGGGCGCCGTGCGGGTCTATTTTCTAGCGGTTGGGTTGCGGGCACCGCAGCGGTTGACTAACCGCACGGTTGTGTCTGAACGATCACATACAAACCTAGGTAAATGAGACCCGCACGGATTTCATGCGATTCTGAAACGGCACGGTTCCCGCTGTGTCTGAACAAGCCCTAACTCGTGGCGTCTGCTTGCTTGCCGTCAACAAAAATTTTGGATCGATTTTTGACCCTTTTTCCGTGATCTAATCGAGCTGAAACTTTGCAAGCAGACTCGTGGCGACGATCAAGAAGATCTATAAAATTTTCGTTAAAAAAATTAATAAATTTTTGGATTATTCAAATTTTTAATGGTTACACAACTTACTAAGTTGTATGAAAATATTTCAACGCGTCTGGTAGACACGGAGTCTGATTATAGTATAATTTTGGATTTTCGGAAATTTTTTATTACTCCCTTTCGTAGCGTCGTCCGACTCAAGCCCAACGCGTGGGGTAAGCGCCAAACTTGCTTCAACTAGTAAATGAGAAAGGGAGTGTAATAAAAACTTGGTTTTTATGGGATAGTTTTTTATTCTTCATTTTTTGTGCCCTATCAATTATTCAACTTGGCTATCATGTCGGCTATGAGAACATTATTTACTGTGTCCTAATAGCTTTATAGTAGGCTGGCCAAACCACTGCCTAAGGTTTTTCAGTCACGTTCTCCTTCATCCAGGGTCGCGACTTCGGGCAATCTATCCCTGCATTATAAGATGCAACTTACTTGCAACCGTACTTCTCTAGATGTCTTATCACATGTCCGAGATATTGATATTTTAGGATTTTTATTGTTTTAATTCATCCGCAACTCTGTCCATCCAGCTTATTTTGAGTATCCTTCCTTAGATCCACATGTCGAATGCCTCAAGTTGCCTTGTCAAGTCTAAGGTCTTTCTTCCATTCCATAAATACCATATTTAAACATCTTTCATACAAAAAATATTTTTCGAATTTCTGCAAGATTTTAATAATTTTATTTGACTTGTATCAAATTATATATATATATATTTATATATTATTATAAAAAATAAATAATAATTTATAAATAATTAATAAAAGTTACTGTAGTAATAGTCCAACGTTTTACTTAAAATAAGTCAAAATATTGAGAAATAATAAAAAGAAAGAAATAAAATAATAGAAATAATATAAATAATAACATTGATGTCACTTATCTCTGTCGACATTTCACCCAAAGTGTAAAGAATATTTTATTTTCAAAATTGCATGAAGAAAATTCCCTGGAAGTTTTTACTATCTATGAGACATTCTTAATTATTATTATTTTAATTATTAATTATTATTATTATTGGCACTAAGATTTACTACGATAATAACTGCTTCATATAAATATTTTAGCACATATACTGTATCTAATGGAAGAGCACTGTCTGCTGTAAAAAACTAGTGTAGCAGGCAAAAATGTAGAGTTTACTTTGCTGCCAAGACCCTCAGCAACAATGATACATGGTCATATATTTTTGTAAATACTATAAAATATTGTCACCTATAAATGTGAAAATATCATTAATAAATTATGATTATTATGAGACATTCTTTATATTGCACAAATGGTTAAATTTTATATTTACTGGCGTTTAACCATCATAAAATATATAATTGGTCTTTTTATTTTATGTAAAAAAAGAATCTAAACGATCAGACGCTTACAGCAACTCATTTTACGCATATACCTTTCATTACAACATTGATTTTATCTCAACCGAAAAATGCTTGTCTCCGTAATAAAGCGGCCACGAAAAAACGCGAAATCCGATGAAAAATTTAAATAATTTTATGCTTAAAGTTTCTTAGTTTCGTGGCTCAAAAGGGACCCGGCCGGAGGAATATAACGATGTATTCACCATTATTTGCATACATTTTAATAGAGGCCGCGAGCGGAGCTGACTGTAATAAATTATTTTAAAAATACACCGACAAAACCAAAGAGCCATTTGACGACCATTAACCAGATGGTTCGCGCTCGCGAGGCACCGCGTTATTTACATTACAAAAAATATATTCCCGCCCAGCGGGCCAGATAGTCGTAGACTTTGGAAAGAATTAACTATGAAATATGTATCTGGAGCAGGTAAGGGATGGCCGGAGTGATTTATGGGCGGCGCCCGCTGCGAGCCGCGCGAGAACCTCCTTTTGGCGGACACTGATTTTTTCGAGGCCTTAAATTATTTTTTAATGCGTTGCCCCGTAATATATTGCCTAGGGATGTGTCGCTCGCAATTAAGGGAGGCTGCGGCAATATTGTTTACCTGTCCGGGATAAGAACGGGGGTAGTTTCATTTGTGCGTGCGATTGTTTTATGCGAGCATGTGATAGGGATTGTGTGGGCGTAATGCATTTTAAATTAACTCGGAGTCTGTAGCTGCGCGTTTATTTATGGAATTTTCTATGGGGTTTAGTGATTCTAGGAAATAAAATAAATATTTTTCATCATAATCTGGATAAAATTGTTAGGCGTTGTTTTTTAACTCAAAAATTAAATTGTCATTTTTAAAATTCTGTATTCCATTTACAAGTTGAAGTAATCCAAAAAAATATCATAATTAGTACTATTTGATAATTGCATTTCTAGAGATTAATGCCAATTCATTGATTAGATTATGTTTCTTGAAGTCGCACATATAATACTATATATTTATGTAGTAGGGATCAATATTTTAAAAATATTCAGAAGCTCAGTATTCAACATTTTACAAAAAAAAATTATAATATCATACGCCCAAAGGATCTTCAAACTTATCATTTAACCTTTTTTCACCCAGACAAGACAGACAAGACTCACAATTCACATGTTTCAACGTCCTGAAATCGACTGAACGTGCCTATTCGGAGCGCATGCGTAATCCTCTCCTGACGGTCGTGAAGGGGAACAGGTGCATGGACGCCATCTTACGTCTACTAAATCTTTAGTCTTTTCTGAATCTTTTGACGTCATTTATTTCCACCTCTGTTTTATATTTTCTGAGATAGTCAGACAAGTCAAATCTGACCTGTTTTCATAATGGCCAGTTTTTTGAACACACAGACTATAACTCGGACTGATTTTAAAGATGTAACCAAGTCGAAAACGTTGGAAGAAAAATCTTAACTACTGATATAAAATCGTTCAGGAGTTAGTATTATTCATAAAAACGGAATAAGTATTAGACTAGATAATTTAGAGGCATTAGAGGTAAGAAAAGCCATTAAGAGACCCTAATACACGATTTTCGTATTTGCTCTCGATTTGCTAAATTTAACATAACTTGTTGGACTGTCCAACCGAAGTCTGATTTGAACGAAAAATGATATTTTAACAGGCTATACGATTTAACTAATTCGAATTCTTGATATGAGGTATAATTTTTTGAATATTTTTATATTAATGACAGTGAAATTTTCTTAGTACGCATGTAAAATTTAATTAAAATAATTGATGTTTTAATGGTTTTATGGATACTGCAATATAGGAAAAAGAACATTTAATTTTTCTCTTTTACAAATACAAAACGATATATTTAACAAGTTGGCGAAATATATTAATGTCTGAATAGCACCACTTCTTTTTCAAACTTTATAAAATCAATTTATAAAAAAAATATATGTTCTTTATTTGAAAATATACGAGATTAGTGTACCAAAGATAACTCTATTGCATGAAAACTAAAATGTTGTTTCGGGGTTATAATTTTTTTGATATTATAACAATATATTTGTTTATATTTTTTTAAAGAAATGCTTCAAGAGTAAATGGATCTATCATAATAAAATTGAGTAAAAGCCTGTTTAGCTATGAGTTTTGTAAAATAATTTATTAAGTTTACGTTAAATTTTAGCAATTAAATCGAGAGCAAATACGAAAATCGTGTACTGGGGCCTCTTAATGTGAAACGTAAAATCATTAATAATCAAGTAAACTTATCTTTTAGTCCACTTTTAAATATGTTTTCCGTTAACAGTAATATTCCCTGTGCACTCCTACCCCATACCCCCACTATCGGGACTCCATCCTTTCACACTGATGTATGACTAGTATATAAGCACATCATTTTTGAATGTTTAGTCAGTTAGGATTTTACCCTGAAGAAGCTACGGTCGTAGCGAAACCTGGTCGGAATCGACAACAAATATAATGGTGTTTAACCAAGTTATTTTTATTTATTAAAAATCTAATTATCTCCGGTTCCTGATTGTATTTTCAAGGCAAATAATGTCACGCTATTGACCAAGTATAATGTATTTTTACTTCACCTGCGTCGTAACCCATTATCTCCTCCAGTGCAGTACAAGAGATGCACAAACAGCGACAATTGGATGTATAGCTTTGCAATATATTGGATCCCGTACCAGCTACAACTCTACGTAGGGGTGTAACAGAGCTCGGGGATCTGATTATTTGAATCTAGTACTGCCTTGGGACTCCGTGCATCCAGGGCTGCTTCGCGTGCAGAACCAGAATATGAAAATGTGATACCGCTTCAATATGAAATTACTCCCATTCCATATTTAGCGCAACGTAATTAATACTGGGTGGAACAGTTCAGGTTTAACAAACTTTGAGGGTGGTAAATTGGGCGTCTAAATTGTTGGAACTCTGCATCGAATGTCATGATTTTTTTACATTTTTTTTTATTTTTGAGTTTTTGAATTTGTACTTCTGAAGACGCGTTCAGCGAAATGCTTGCGCATCAAGTGATGGGAGTTTTCACACAATGAATTTAGCCGTCAAAGAGAGTAAAGTGTGTAAATTTCTTATATTGGCTTAGTTCACTTGTAAGAGATCCTGACTGCTAATTTGTAGGGTAAGGGTCAAAGGCGCATGCACTATTTTTTCAACTTTATTCCAACGCAAGGCATACAACACATCACGTGGATTATTTTTTGTGACTATAAAATATGTTTTGGTTAATTAATTAGATTGTACGCACTTACTAGATTGCCTGCCCGGCTTCGCCTGAGATTTGCTTTTTTTGTACATTTCATTCATATTGCAAAATACTGAAAAAAACAATAAAAACTAACTTCTTCATCAAATGTAGCAAATTTATTTTGTGGTAACATAATAATAATTGATATAAATTAATTTTAATTTATTAATTAATTTAATTTTTTGTTATCCTGACGAAGAAGCCATTGGCTTCGAAACATGTTGAATTTTTTTCAATAAATAAGTGGTTTTAACGAAGTTAATTTATATCAATAATAAAAACTAAAATCTATGAGAGCAAATTTCAACACATTTATTTTATTTTGTTTTTATAAAACATACGGATTTTAAAAAAATATAACAAATTAATACGGGGTAACGTGCCAGTAAAAAATATTTATAAAATATATATAAAATATATATAAAATATATATAAAAATATCTACGTGCCATAACATATGGAACTATATATTGACTCAATAACAATGTATGCCTTATTAATATTAATATAAAATATATATAAAAATATCTACGTGCCATTACATATGCAACTATATATTGACTCAATAACAATGTATGCCTTATTAATATTAATATAAAATATATATAAAAATATCTACGTGCCATAACATATGCAACTATATATTGACTCAATAACAATGTATGCCTTATTAATATTTGCGTGAGTATAAAAGCGAGCAACAACATCGACCTAATATATCAAATGCTTTTTTTTATATTAAGTCGATGTTGTTGATGAATAACTTTTATAAAATATATATATATAATGATGTATGTAAGTGCATTCCATCCACCTCCATCAAAAATAATTCAGAGTTCTTTCCTGCTTAATAACTGCGACAAAGGTAAATATAAAATAAAATGGAATTCTCTTTACATAAAAGAATTTTTAATCAATATTGGTCGGTTGAAATTAATAAGTTTTGATGTATGAATAAGAAAACTAAATATTTTACAAAAAAATGACAATAAATTAACAAAAATTACAATATTTTGCGAGACATCCGGAAGAATATCATTTTATCTCATAATTTAAGACAATTGTGTTAGCAGAAAAGGCCCAGGAAGACGAAAGACATCCACATAGGCAAGTTCACAGTCTATTTCAAGCAAATATCGAATATCTTGTTGGTGTTGTTGTTATGACTCTCGCTTATGATCCAGTGTTCGCTGGTTCGAGCCTCCTTCCAGGACACCAACAAGTTAGTGCTATATTTAAACACAAGCGTTGAGGTTATTTTTAATTTAATAAGGTTATTTACGTGATACGTATTCCGTGTTCGCATCTCTATTTAAAAAAGTTCATAAAAATGAACTCAAATTATCTTTATATAAATTAAATTACAAATTATCTTAGTTTAAACTACTATATTTTAATGAACACTAACCTGTTTTGGAACCACTATTCCTTCAGACAAACTCCAAATTAAATATTACAAAATTAGAGCATTTTTTTGTGATTATTAAGGATACATTAAGGATACATTTTATAGAAGTCTCATAGAGGCAAAGCTAATTTATATATGAGAAAAGTGGATAGAAGTCTCTTATATGATGACTCAGGGCTCACACGTGTATGGCATAAGTGATCAGTCTACACAATTCAACCTTCACCAATTCCATCCAAAGAACTCCAAATATTATTAAAAAAATATAAAAGTTCTATATTTATGTTTGAATCATACATTTTAAATCATAATTGTTGAACATATATATGGAAACTTTAAAAAAAATCAATGTTCTTATGATGCAATTGGTGTACATTGTGTTGTGTAGAGTAATCACTTAAGCCAGCTCATACAGGTTGTAAGCCTTGAGCTATTGCATAAGCAAATTTATATACCCACTTTTTTCGTATATAAATTTGCTTCGTGTCTATGAGACTTCTATAATTTATCGTTAATTAATTAATCACCCCTCTGGGGACAAAATCCAGTAACTGTTCTTAGAATATACTTTCATTAAAGATATTGTTTAAAAATACTTTAGTTTAAACCGAGTGAATTTGTATTTAATTTAATTTGCAATGAATAACCACAAAGTTAGGTTAGGTTAGGTTAGGTTAGGTTAGGTTAGGTTAGGTTAGGTTACAATAGTATAAAAAAATTATCGCTTACGTTCGGTTACTGGACAAACATCGGAAGAGAGTAATAGCAATACACAAAGAAGCTTCTACCGAAAATATTTTCTTTATTATTTATTTCTCTATAGCGCTCCGTTAATAATTGACGTTTAATTGAAGTACCCGTTTCAAAAATGTGACGCTTGAAATTAAATAACACGCGCACCTTTCACGGTGGTTTATCTCCCTCGCAAGTTGACAAGTTTCTTCCTCACTTACTTTGCAAATACATCACACGCTCCGCGGCTGTGTCAGCGGTGCGCGCCTTACCTTTGACGCGAAACTTCCCCGCGACGGTCGCGGCGCCTCGCCCGCGGAGTGACGCCTGCCCGCGAGGTGCCGGCGCCCTCAAAGAGCGCCACTCACCTGCGGAAGGCTCTTAACGACGCGTCGCGGAGAGCGCGCTGCGCCGGTTCATTGCGCTATTTTATTAATAATAATAATAACAAAAAAGTAACACATAAAAACCAAGTTTTCATTATACTCCCTTTCTTTGTAAACTATAACAACAATTTAAGACGAATTAAAACATATAACATAACACTAAACTTACAGGAATTTAATACATTTCTAAAATGTCAGATGTTTTGAGCTTTGATAAGACACTACATGCTTTGAAGATTAAATTCTAAAAACATTTGTCGGTCAATTTAGATTTTCAACATTCGTAGTGAAGTACCTATTATGCATACCGACGGAGTAATTTAAATTTAGAAAATATTCCGCGACGTTATCGGGCCGCCGTTGCTAATCAAACTTTTCTAATGATTCCAATTTGAAAAAACCAATAAAATTTCTGAAAATCTGAAATTATACTATAATTATTAAAAAAAAATTAACGAAAATTTGATAGATCTTCTTGATCGTCGCCACGAGTCTGCTTGCCCAGTTTCATCTCGATTGAATCAAGGGAAAAGGGTCAAAAATCGATCCAAAGTTTTGACGGCAAGCCGGCAAGCAAGCAAGCAGACGCCACGAGTTAATATAAAGGGAGTAAAAAAGTGCAATCTTTGATGACACTTATCTCCTTAACTGTTAACATTTCACACAAGTTTAAAGAAAATTTTCTATTCAAAATTTAACGACAAAGACTTTCCGAAGTTTGTTGTATATACTTTTTTAATTCTATGTTCTATTTTTCTATTTTTTTTATTACATAATACGTGATATGACATTATATTCTTATATATTGTATGTAGGTACTGCTCGTACTTGATATTGTTTTTATATGAATATTTGTAAATTACATTTAAAGGCTATAATGGGCGTAAAGAAATGAAAAAATTACAAAATTAAAAAAAAAAAAATAATAAAAAATTACGAAATTACACCCAGGGTGTTTGACTTCATTATTTTATATGCAGCATATAAAATAATGAAGTCACTTACTTTATAATGTCAATGTATTTCCATCGTAACTACTCTTCGTTGATTACAATTATTTAAACGTCAAATCAGCGTCAGCGGACTTCACAAATACCTGTATTAGAGGAGAAAGCTTATCAACCTGCATAGGTGAACGTAATTGGATACCTTTAGTCTCGTATCGGTCCTTACAAGACGTCCAACCGAATACCCGCCCGCGGGATGCCAGTGCACCCAAATCGCGCAACTCCATACAAGAACTTTGGTAATGCACTGCCTGGGGGCGAGGACTTCGCGAGACTTGGCGAAACTGTGACATGCCGAAATCTTGTTCAATTTACACACTTATAGTAATAATACGTGGCCCAGGACGTTTAGTTAACGCGGCCAGACTCGTGCATTCAATACTGCGCCTGTTATTCCTGAATTTTGACGCTATCCTGATAAAGGGAAAGGATTATACAGAAATGGCTACACTATTTTCTTTACCGGTCTAATTCAAACAAGAGTTTTGTGCTCTATAAAATAAAACTTTTAAATAAAATTGCACGATATTTCATCAAACAAAATTTGATGAAATATCATGTAATTTTATTGAAAACACTTTTCGAAACAAAAAAATATCAAATTAAATTGAAAACAAATTTACTTGGTTTAAATCACTATATCCGGCTTTTCAAAATCTTTTGTGTGTAGTTTTTTGGGATATTCTGCCATGTATATGTGATCTCTCTAGATGGGTCACATATTCACATGTCACATATTCCATGTTCCATGTTCCCTGTAGATCTCGTAGACACAACCCAGTCTTTCACATTGATTTTACCTCATCCAACTATCGTCGTATTTCATATTTCTTGAGGGTATGCGATGCATTCAATAAACTGATAAGATTATTAGATATTGATCTGTTCGAGTGCAGCCACACAAGATTAAGAAAAATTTTGAGTGCTGAATTTTTTTCCACGTAATAATTAAGTTTCTTTTGTTTAAATTTTTTATTCTTTCTTTCTATATAATTTTTAATATGCCTTAGTCATTCATAAATATTTATCATTACTGACATATTTCTAAATGTGGAGACCTGTAATTGGCCATCTATATTGTATCAATGTTTTCTATGCTTTTTTTTTTGTGCTGTTGGTCTTCCATAAACATTAAATAAATAAATAAATATACACGGAAGAATATCCCAGAAAACTACACACAGAACACCAACTTACCATTAAGGTAAGCTGAGAGGATAAAGCGCCACACTCTTCTCTCTTAACACACAACTCTCACCTCATCCACATTCATACATCTTCGCATGCAATTTTGACGATTTATGAGGCTCCTAATAGGACCATCTTCCAGTATCAAGTTAATCTGGTCATGCCACGTCTTCCAGGGTCGACCACTCTTCCTGGTGCCGTCAACGTTTGCATCATATATCTTTCCTCAGTCATTCGTTTAACAAACCATCTAAACGACCCTTTTTAATTTTATTAACCATGCTAAGATCTGCTTTCCTAATGTCTTCATTGTTTCCTCCATTATAAATTGATTTGCCACACGCACGTCTTAATAATTTCATCTTCACTGCACTTTAATTCCTCTTCTGCTAGCTCCAAGCTACACTTCCATACATCAGTGTTGGTATCAAAATTCCATTAACATACTGGTTTAAACCAAGGGAACTTTTAAGCAAGTGTTTGGGCTAAGAAAAGCGTCAGTCTAAATAACACAACCAAAATATACAACGACTGCAATAATTATCAGAACAAATTTCACGAAACATCTAGAATCTAGAGTTTTTTGACACTGTCGGTCAAATTCATAAATAAATAATTATTTCACGTATAATGCACATCTGTATAAATAAGTTGGTTAATTCTGATTTATATATTTTATTAATTATATCATGAATATGACATAAATTGAATAATCATTTTTCTTATAGCTGAAGATTGATAGCTACATAAATCCGTAGAATAATTGCTTAACAATTAGTACAAACTTGTATATTAATACTTCTTCAATAAATGCAAATTCACTTTGTGGTAACATTTTATATTATTAAAAATTAAAACAATTCAACATTATACCTTGTATTCTCCTGAAGAAGGGACCGTTGGTCCAGAAATATGTTGAGTGTTTTAAAATAAAATTAGTGGTTTAAACAAAGTGAATTGTTTTAATTTTTATTCATTGTATATAATTGTTTTTGGATCGTTAAACTGCGTACAAATTTATATCTTTCACTTTCTTTATAAAATGATGCCTACACCGTATACTTGTCACATAAATATTATTTCTATTTTCAAAGTTATCTTAACGCTTGTGCCATGAAAAATAGTACCTACTGAATTGCTAACAATATTATTTTCGACTCGAACCTCGACCAATGTATTATCAGGCAAGTGTCTTAACCACTAGACTATCAAATCCATCATCGCTTTTATTATATTATATTATATTATTATTGTCATTAAAGATGATTTACGGTTACGCATGAATATTTCACGTAACAATGGACCGCTTTAAAACTTTTGTAAACATTTATTTTTATTGAAAAGTGTAATATGATTATTAATTATCTATCGATGCTGTATTTGATTCTCTTCATTTTCTGGCAACTCAACTTAATTTCTCACAGAATAAACTTATATCAGTAATTTATTACATCTTTCACGGTACTATTTAAAGTTACTTTTAAAAAATACCATTTCATGCGAGTACCTCGAGGGTGGCTTAAAGGCTAATTTTATATTTCACTTATGTAATTACATCTTTCACATTCCTGTCCTAACAAATGTGGAAAATGACCATCACTCTTCTCATCGTCCCCCCTTTAAACATGAAAAGGATTATTATTTGATATTCACGTTTATTTCGCCCATGTCAAAGGAAACGACTGAAATATCTAACGAGCCTGATGCTATTACTACGACGTGTTTCTTAGGTATGTTCACAGTACCAGTGAAATGCAACCATTTTATGTTTAATTCGTAAATCATTTTCGAATTCTAATCCATTCACTACACTTGCACGTTTCGCTAAAACAACATCGTTTAAAAATAATTTTGGATGGATTAAAGTGTAGGTTTATTTGATTATTTTTGTTATTGGATACTCTTTCTATTATTGTACAATCATTAGATCTTCAATTTTGGAACAGCAATTAAATATTATGGATGACGGCTTGAGTGATTTGTCACCACCTATTCCTATCTATGGTGTTGAGGTAATAAATGAACTCATTAGGAGTGAGTGCAAAACTTAGCATAGTGAACATTATGTAAGGATTACTTAAGTAATTTGGTCATGCGGAATGAATCTATGAAAAGTGGATTGTTAGAAAGATAAACGACGCGAGTGCTTACAGCATCAAAAAAAGACGTGTTGGCGAAAAACCTGGGACGAAAACAGTAAACAAGAATCTGAAAGACGATCCCATTATGTATGAATACAGTTAAGACGAGATTTAGTTAATATGTAAAGTCGTTCCATGTTTAACTTAAGTGCATAATTGTACAGTCTTTTTTCTTTTTAATATTCCACTTAATGTGTTATTTTTTTACGTTTTTATACGTTGTAAGGTTATACGTTATAAGGTTTTAAAGTACGTTTCTGAAAATTAGTTTTCTAAATACTTTATCGCGCACTGACTTTCGTTGTTTTTTATAACAATTCTTGAAATAGGTATATGATATTTATTTATAACGAATATCACAAAAGTGCATTCATGTAATTAATTATTTGATAAATAAATTCTTTGCTACTTTTCTATAATGATGTATTTTTTATAAAAAAATTCTAATATTATTTAAATTGCCATCACACCGTTTCCATCTCCGATGGAACGCCACTTTTTCGATCTTGACACACAGTTCTCGCCTTATCCACATTCATACATCATACTCGTGCAAATTCGTCGATCGTTAAGGCTTTTAACAGGAGCGGCTTCCAGCATCTACTTAACCTGGTCATACCAAGACTTCCGCGGCTGCCCTCTATCTATTTCTGCTATCCCGAAATTCGTGTCGTATTTAGAAATTTTATTAATTAATAGTTATTAACTAATTATTATACTCTTAATAATTTCTTAGCATTCATAATATATTTTATATTTAAAATTCGAATGGTCAGTTTGACTTCTGTATATAGTGTCACGTGGTGGAAGAATCAGAAAGAATTACACGCAATCGATTATTTTACATCACTCTACAACTCTACACTTTTTACACTAAATTGGAAATTACTTGAAGATTCCGGGATATTCCGTAGAATTCCGGAAGCATGGATGAAGCGACATGAATACGGGACTATAACGCGCTGCGCAGAGTTGTTTATTATGACATTTCGTCGATTCAGTGTGGCCAGCGAGAGCGGGCAACGACAATAAATTAAGAAAAGTACCTAACAGACGTTGAGAAATAAGTGCGAACACTTACGTACGAATTGACGTGAATTAGTGCGAATCTGTGTTAAATATATTAGAAGAATAAGTGTGAATTTAAGAATTGTGCTCCGGTAAATTTCGTAACTTGTGTAATAAATAAAGCTTAAATATGATAATGAATATAAAACAATCATTGTTTTTTCACTATTTCGTTTTTTCCACACTACATGTTTCGGAAACCTTCGTTTCCTTTTTCAGGTGAGTTGAGACTATTAACATTAAAAATGGATTTCCACAAAGTAAGAGCCGACGCATTTAACTACTTCTAAAGTTTAATTAGATTTTAGTATTTTATTTTTCTCCCATAGTCACCATCCCATGACATTTGTAAATAAAAATAAATGGGCGGTACTTTCTCGAATACTATAGTATTTCGTCCTTACATAATGAACGTCAATTAGCTCATTTCTGTCAAACGCCTGTCGAAGTCGCTTCAAAGCTCGGCGGCGCTCACTTTCAAGAGCCGTTTCCCTCGCAAGGATGCTCGCGCCGGAAAATCTTGATCATAATTAATGGCGAGCGATTTAAAACATTTATGCACTTTCCATCGCGATCGTGGGGGGGCTCCAGCTGGTTTAGGGGTGGGGGCGGGGGCAGAAAATACTTCGGCAAACTCCACAGCAGCGAAAGGGAAAACTTTTCTATCAGGGAATCATAAGAGCGAGCCTATTTGACAGCGGTTATGGTCCGGGGTGTGTGTGGGTGAGTTTGACGGGGGCCCGCCGGGAAGAGTGACGCGCGGGGGAGGAGGCTAATATATTTTTCGTCGATGTAACACGATTTCTTGTTGGCCCCGGGTTTACGTGATAGATTAAGCACGCCCCGCTCCGCACGGCATAGATTAGCGGCTTGCACGTACTAAATAGTATACACGACTACATTCATCAACATCGACGATCTTACTAAATAACGGTTTGCCTTTTATATTTTTTAAACGCAAGTTTAAGACATTTTTAAAATCTTTTAAAATAAGAATAATTATTCGTCATTTTGCACCAAGAATACATCGCAAGAACGCAATTCAGATGCCCCAAAAATGCTGTCTTCTGATATTGGATCTTTCCGGAAAAATTATTTGTCCTTAAAATTTTTTCAGTGATACAATATTTTGATATACTTGTCAAGTAACGGTATGTTTGGGATATAAAAGCGGCAACATACAAAAAATTAAAAAAATATTTTGATCGCAGTCTCTGAGAATTCATTCAAAATCATGTTTCTTTTAAATTTATAGGCTTTTTTTCTTATAACATCACGAATTCATTAAAATATAAATTAGTTATCCTCGATGATTGCATTCGAGTTTTTTTGGATATTGTGATATAAATGTTAACGGCATATATTCGTTAATATTTTTCATTAACAAATTATTTTTAAATTTCAAAATGGCGGAGTTATGTGCTGTCCCGCAAAATTCCTTCTCCGTGACGCGCAGCTGGTGGAGGTAATCATGTCGCCAGGCTTTGAGTAAAATGAAAAAGTTCATTATTTCCTTTTCCGGGAAAACGCCGGAAAATTCCGGAAAATCCATATCGGATTTTTTGGAATCTCACGAGGAGGGGTTAACACCAGAAAAAGTCAGGATGGTCATGACGATTCTGGACTCAGCTGTCCGGGGGAGAGGAGAACGAACTGTCTCCTGTCCCGACATATCACCGTCCATAGATACGGCCGACAAAGGAAAAGGTCAAAATCGTGATCGAGAAGAACTAGTGTCCATGGCTCCGATTCCCTTTAATCCAGAGTCGCCAAATCGAGAGGATGCACAGGTTTTCTATAAGGTTAGGGAAGTGTTCAATGTCATCGATGGGATCACGAGAGAGGAAAAGTCACGCTTAAACTTAGACCAAAAGGCACGCATGTCGGCTTGTCACATGGATGTGCTGGCCTTAATCTGTGAGCAAACTTCAGAGAATTCCCGTCTAAAAGGAGCCCTACAAGAATGTAGGAGGGAAAAGGAGGCATTATACGACACTGTTGGTGAGTTGAAGGCTGTGTTAGAGAATCTTCTGGCGAGATCCACTGTAGTTCACCCAGATGTGCCTACGGTTAGAACGGTATCTTACGCAGAAGCAGCCAAAAGTACGAGCACTGTCAGAATAAATGGGGAGCAAAGAGAGGTGGGTCCTCCACCTCCTGCGGTCCTCATTTATCCACAAAATCCTGAGGGAGAGACCGCTGATAAAACGAAGCAGAAAATGATGGAGATATTAAAACCGGCTGATGACGGCTTCCAACCAGTCAGAGTCAGAAGAATACGTGGCGCTGGAGTGCTTCTGGAGACGTCCAATCGCAACGGATTAGAAGCTGTTAAAGCAGCAAAGGACAGGCTGGAAACTAAAGGCTTGAAGCTGGTAGAGCCCAGAGGAAAATTACCAAGAATAGTAATCTATGATGTTCCGCGGACCAATGAGGAAAAAGATATTATTGAAGATATTTATACATCGAACGTACAAGGAAAAATAACAATTACGAAAGAAGAATTTATTAACACAACTAGACGCGTCTCCATGTTTGGTAAGAGAGATGGATCAACAGTTAATAGTATTTTCTGCGTGCTTCCAGAAGTACGACGCATTTTATTGGAGGCGGGTATGTGCTTCCTAGGATGGCAGGCGTGCCGCACCAGGGATTATATTGGCGCAACTCGTTGTTTTAAGTGCCACCTTTACGGCCATCTCAGTAAATTCTGTAATCAGGCAAAAGAAACATGTCGACACTGCGCGGAAGAGGGACATAATACTGAGCAATGCCCTAACAAGGCCAAACCGGAACGGTGTGCTACGTGTACAAAATTCAAAAAGAGTGCCGACCATTCAACAGGAAGTGCAGTATGCCCAGCATACAAGGCGGCGGTGGAATTGGCTGTTAAAACAACCAATTATGGCTAGGAGAGGCATAAGGATCGGCCAGGTTAATGTCGGAAGATCGCGCGCTGCATCTCTTGAGATGCAGCGTGTGATTCAAGACTTAGATCTCTCGATTGCACTAATGCAGGAGCAATACACTTGGAAGAACAGATCGCCCGGGATTGAGGCACCACTCTTGATGGTTGAGGAGGGAGTGTCGCCGGGTGCAGGTGTTATGGTCGACACTTGTCGGCTAAAACCGCTGTGCCTGTCACACCTCTCTGATAGGCATCGGGTGTGTGTATCTGTTATGCTGGAGGGGACCGAGATATACTTCATCTCGGTCTACTTCAAGTATGGCGACCCGGTGGGTCCCCACATCCTGGGACTCTCCCGTACTCTGGACAGTCTGAAAGGGAAGCATGTGATAATTGGGGGTGACTTTAATGCTCGCTCTCCTCTGTGGCATGATAATTCCACATCACCGGGGAGTTACGAACGGAGAGTAGCCGTTGAGGAGTTCATAGCTGGTTTTGGATTGAATATCCTCAACGAACCCGGCTATCCTTCGACTTTCTCTAGCGCTGCAGGAGGGGAGAGCAGCATTGATCTCACCCTATGTACGGATAATGTGTTAGGGCTTGTCGGGGAGTGGAAGGTGTTGGACGGGGTCATTAATAGTGATCACCGTCTGATAACTTTCGCTCTCAGCCTGACCCCGGTACTAATTCCAAGAGATACATGGAAGTTTAAGTCCAGAAATGCGGATTGGGATGCATTCGAGATTATTTTGAAAGATGAATTGAGTGACATCTATGAGAGAAGTGTTAGGAACCCAACCCTGGTTGGTGAGTACCTTAATTCCGCAGTCACAAGGTCGGCCGACTTGGCTCTTGGACGCACCCGACCCGGAGGGTCTTTTAAGGCCTGCTGGTGGACCAGAGAGCTATTTTCGCTTCGGGGTGCCTACCGACGGGCGTATCGGAGGTGTGGGGCTGTCCGGCGGGGTCTAGCTTCTCTTTCGGAGCAGCTGACCCTACAAGGGGAACTGCGTGCAGCAAGATGTGCTTATTCGGCGGCGATCCGTGAGGCGAAGCGAGCATCTTGGAGGAGGTGGGTCACGGAAGTGGGGAATGGTAACCCTTGGAAAGTGACAGGCCTAATCAAGGGAGGGGGAAAGAGTGCCGTCACTCTTCTTTCCGGGATTCTTCTCGGGGAAGGGATGACGACTGATCTTCCCTCAACCCTTGATGGGTTCTTAGGCAAACTAGTGCCCCTTGAGAGGGTTGACGAGGAGACGGACCATCATAGATTAGTCCGTATGTTAGCCCGCATCCCGACAAATACAATGCTTCTTGAGGTGCGAGAGCCCCCTCCCATAACTGTGGCGGAGCTGGAGAATGTTTTTCGTAATATTGGTCCAACGAAGGCCCCGGGGATGGACAGGATTACTGGGGTTATTGCGAAGAATGTCTGGAGATTCGCAAGAGATGAAGTTTTATTTGTAATGAATGAGTGTATGAGAGTGGGGCATTTCCCAACTATATGGAAGAAGGGGACTCTCTGTGTCATACCCAAGGGGAACAAGAAACCAAGGTCAGATGCAGGCGCGTATCGCCCAATCACGTTCCTTCCCGTTTTTGGAAAGGTACTTGAAACGGTGATGCGCAACAGGTTAGAGAGCAATCTTTCGCCTGCCTGCGACCGACGGTTTGGGTTCGTTAGGGGTAAGTCCACGGAATGTGCTATGATGTATGTACAGACATGGGTAAGGGACTGTGAGGAGAAGCATGCTATGGGAATTTTCCTGGACATCTCAGGGGCTTTTGATAATGCCTGGTGGGAGATGATCCTCGCTAAGCTGAAAGTGCGGCGGTGCCCGAGGTACCTCTTTGACCTAGTCAAGAGCTACCTCGGTGATCGAGCTGCTACGATCAGCTACGCGGGGGTCTCGAGTACCAGACATATTAATATGGGCTGCCCACAGGGTTCGGTCCTTGGACCGACCCTGTGGAACATACTTTTCGATGACATTCTTCGTCTACCGTTGCCTGAGGGGTGCAACATCGTTGCCTATGCGGATGATGCTCTGTTGCTCGTATCCGGACGAAGCCGCTTAGTGCTTGAGGAAAGGAGTAAGAGATCAATTGAGCTGATTGTGGACTGGTGTGCTAGAAATAAGTTGGCTTTGGCGCCTGGCAAAACAGTGGCCATGATGATGAAGGGTGGTTTGAGTCAGGCGAGGAACCCGGTGGTCAAAATGGGGAGTATGAACGTGAAATTTGCAAGAGAGGTCAAATGGCTGGGTGTAACGTTCGACCCATCGGGTTCTTTTCTCACACATGTTAAGGCCACTGCTGACAGAGCGAGAGATTTCTTTGCCTCCATGAAGAGACTTAGTGTCGCTGACTGGGGCATCCGGTCACCGGCGATGCGCCTCGTATATAGGGCGACATATGTGGCCCAAGTCACATACGCTGCTGAGGTATGGGCTCACAGGCTGAGGACCGGCGTGGTAGCCGCAGCTCTAAATCGGGGGCAGAGAGTACCCCTGCTGGCTCTGACGGGAGCATATCGGACTGTGTCCAGTGCGGCCCTACCGGTGTTAGCGGGGGTGCTCCCTGCTGACTTGGAGGTACTGGAGTTCAGCGCCAGGCGAAGTGTTAGGAGGGGCCTGGAGGTAAACTACTTTGGTAGAACCATCAGGCTCTCGGAGACGTTGCGACACCAGGTGTTGGGTCAGAGATTGAGAGAAATATCATGTATAGTTTGGCAAGAAAGATGGGACACGGCCACCACCGGAAGATGGACTCATTCCTTTTTTCCGAGGGTGGCCGTGAAGGAAAAGGGCAGTGGATATTTTCCGTCGCTGGACCACCACACTGTTCAGATGCTATCGGGACACGGAGAGTTCAGGTCGAAGCTTTTCGATCTTGGACTCTCCGTTGACCCGTGGTGTGCTTGCGGTCGGGTGGCCCAAACGGCGGAACATATCCTTTGGGAATGTACGATCATGAATGACGCGAGAGAGAATATGTTAGCAGGATTAACTGAGTTTGGAATGACCGTGACAGGACGTCCATCCAATGATGTCCTAGTGAGGAATGAAAGGAACTTCGGATGCTTCCGAGGGTTCATTCGGGTGTGGGTGTCCCGTTGGGAAATCCTGAGGGGATCTGTGCGATAAGTTTTCTTGTGTATTGGTGGTTTGACTCTGTCATTCCCCGGTGTTGTGTTAATGTGTGGGCTCCTGCATTGGACGAAGACCTGCCGGTCCTGTGCTTCCCTACCCGGATATCCAAATGTATTTTTTTTTATATCGTCTCTTTCCCTGTTAAGGGGGTGTCTGTTTGACCTTACCCATCCACTGCCGCCACCGCGAAATTCGTCTACTATGTATTATTTTCTTCTTTTGTTATTACCTTTTCTTTGTTCTTGTATTATTTTTGTATTATTTTGTATTATTTCGTATTATTTTGTATTATTATTTTTCTTATTTTGTTATTTTACCTTTTCTTTGTTCTTGAATTTATTTATGTATTTTTTTATGCAATAAAGACGTATCTAATGGTGTCGGTCTGTGAATGGTTTTGTTTTTGCGGCCGTGCCGCCTCGCACCGGTTTATACGACCCGTGCGGGGCAGCACGGTCTTGCATTGTAGCTAAAAAAATGTCAACCTGGAGACGAATGAGAAGGACCGATATGGGAGCTTTTGCTCATAAAACGGTCCTGGGTAAGCGGTGGGTACCATTCACATTTCCTTGTTTCATATAGGTACGAGTATGTTATGTCTATGATGTATCGCGTCGGAAAAAAATGTGTAAATGAGATAAGTTGTCAAAATATTTTTTTTTCCTAAAAAAAGCCCAGTTAAATATTAATAATAAAAAAACAACAAAAAAATCTTTCAAAAAATATGACGCTGCATCGTAAATACTATTATTAGTAAGATGTGTGTAAAATTTAAATAAAATCGTTTAATTGTTTATGAGATGTCATCTTCAAAATATTTAATAACAAAGGGAGTTTCAACAAAACACAAAAGAATCTTTCCACGTTAACTTCAAATTGCTCTGGCGATTTTGGAATTTTTGAATGTGCGGTGATTCAAATTATTCTCAGAACTACAAGCTACAAGGTTAAGTAAAAAAAAAATTTTTTTTTAAATGTCGAAGCGCTGTCACCCGTTAAATAACGCAAATCATTATTTATTACAATCAACCCAATGTTGGTGTATACAGCAGAATCGAGATTTCTCCCCGTTCGACAATCTCCGTCTTAGTTGGATGCTGTTTAAAAATCAAGAGTGGTTCCTGCGAGGATTAAGGCTCGCGGACGGCATTATACTCACCGCCCGGGGATTAGGTGCAGAAATTCGGGATTAGCGGAGAAAACCCGGGAAAGGAGGCCGAAATGAGAGAATTAGGGAGGCCGATACACACAGGCCGGGTGGTCGATTTTATGAAGATTGGATGCCAGATTACTGGAAGACGTGATTCATTATGATAGGAATGCAGTGAGCCGTGGTGGGATGATGGTTCGCCGGCTGGAGGTTCGCTCTGGGGTCTTGATCCACATGACGTATTAAATTACGTCACGTATAGGGGCTAATAAGACATTCTCCTTTAATGAAATTTTTTATAATAAAATTAGCCAGGTAATGGACGCCTAGGCCGTTCATTAATTGAACTAGATCACTCAACGCTTAGCTTAGCTTGACGTATTGAAAGTCAACCCTTTGAAGATGACTGTCCGAGACAGCCACGTGATTCAAATCTAACCTAACCTAACATAACTTAAGCAAGCATCACAAATTCGTCAATATCCAATTCAACTAAATGACTACAGGACATTCAGCCATCTGGTTAAATGTTGCGCTCAATGACTTGGATAGTTGTCCTTCAGCCATTTAATTGGATGCCTACGTTTAATGAATGGCCTAGGCGTCCAATTATCTTGCTACTTTAACCAGATGGTTGCGACATATCAACACCTTTAGGGAATTTTGCTCAATTATGTATGAATAGCATGCAGTATATATGTAATAGCGATAAATATACTTTCCAATTAAACTAGATTAGTCATACCTAACCTAACCAAACTAACCTAGCCTAATGCTTAAGATAAAAAATATACATATCTTAAAGAAAACACATCATTATTTTGAAGTTGCAATTTCAAAACGAAGTTCTGTTAATTGTTAACAAATTTAATATTATCATTATGTACCAATGCGAAAAGACGTACAGAAAACTCAAATTTACAAAAAAAATTTAAGCTGCTCCTGGGATTCGAACCAACGGACCTCCACTCTATCCGAGTATGGCGCGTTGTCCAATTTCGCCATGACAGCTTGGTAAATTAACGCAAATTTTTCGACCTTATATTTTTAATTGATTAACACACATCTTATTCCATCTTTGGAGAAATGCGCAAAGTAACTGAGCGTGACAACGCAAGACGCAATTAATGTGCGCGCTCCAATACGTACAAAAGTAGTCGTACGAATAAGTACGTAATAATTCGTGTCCAAAGTGCGGCCAGCCTTACTTGTCTAATGTTTTTCCAAACGACAGATTTGAAGGTTTAGGTAAAAAATAAATTATTATTTATCTGTAGAGTATTGATGACTTAAAAATAATGTTTCCACAAAAATGATTCCAAGTGAAAGACAAACACGAGATACAAATGAGTAGCTTGTTGGTCTTGTGGTCAGGACACTCGCCTCGTGATCCAGAGGTCGCGGGTTCGAATCTCAGCCCAGACTAGCAAGTTAGTCCTATTTTCATAGCACAAGCGTTTAGCTTAGTTTGAAAATAGTAAGAATATTGATGTGACACGTATTCCGTGTTCGTTCGTTCGTTCGTATCTCTATTTTTTTTAAAAAAAAAAAAATCAATAACGTTTTTATCATACAAATGTAAATTCTTTCAAATACTGCATTGCGTTACGTTTACGTACTCGTATGTGCAAGCTTTCTGTTCCAGGCATAGGCGTAACCACCAAGAAACAGTTTGCGGATTGTTTCAAGCATAATCATTAAAAAAGCTCGAAATTCTGAAAAAAAAATTTGTATATAAATTTCTCTCACATTTGTAAAATGTGATATTTTTTGATTTATGCAAATTTACACTCTTGCCAATTATAAAAGCACTTCACAAATGAAAAAAAAAGTTGATATTTCTATTATGTGTTTTAATATTTCTATATTTTCCGTTAAGATGTAAATATTTTGGAACACTAAAGTAACATATAGTCACGGTTCGAGGCGGTGGGAGACGAAATGAAACACTAAATATTTCAACTTTTATTTAATACTGAACACAAACAAAACTTATTCTGTGATTCGCTTTAAATTAATTTGCAAGAATATTCCACCTTTCTCTGATAAACTATTACAAATAATTTGTATTGCTCAGATTTTCACTAGAAAATGCCGCACATGGGTACCCCACTCATGCGCACTCATCCGCTTTGTGTTTAGCTTTTTGTGGCTTCTTTTCTGTCAAAGCAACAACTGGCGATCACGTCCATAGCAACATAAAGGATTAGTTTTATCTCGAAACATCTTGTATATTTCCTTGTATTCTAGTGGTTTCGAGGTATTTCCAATTTATTCTAGAATGTCCAGAGTATTGGGAAATCCTTTTCTATGTGCATTTATTTCTAGGAATCTACTCCAGGTGCCTAAATAAAATAGACGCCACTGTCTCTACATAATGCAGAACAGTATTATGCTCTACTGCAACTATTGTAAACCAAAACTATGCGCATTATGCTAGGTGAATAAAGTCAATACCTTATGCCCATACCAATACATTTCCAAATATAGCATGACTTATATACATATGGTACTACGATACAACACACTTTTCTGAGAATTCAAAAAGAAGAAACGAGAAAGACAACAACAAGAATGTCTAAATTTAATGTATATTTTAAAATAAAATTATATAGAGAAATGAGAAAAATCGTTCTTGAGTTATTTATTTTTATTTAATTTTATTTTTTTAAATATGGTACTAGAGTGGCATTAGAGAACAAAGTATAAATATTTTATGAACATATGGTATAATTTCACAATACAATTTTAATGATAAATTAATATTGGGTAATGACGTAATGATAAATAGATTGTAATAGTATTCAGAACAAAATAAAGACTAATGCAAATCAATTAATATAATTTTGGAATGAGTTCTTAATTAGCAAGTTTTTATTAATACACAATACATTTTTTATGGTAAATTAACAATATTTAATGTCTTTTTGATAAATAAATTGTAAATATATAAAAACCATTACATTCTCAATATTTATGTTAATATATAACTAAAAATAAGGAAAAATTCATTGATATTGAATTCAAAGACGAAGGTATATTTATTTTATACATAAACATTATACATTAATTGAGAAAAAACAGCAGTATAAGTAACATTATACCTATAATACAAAACAAAAATCTCCAAATTAATCCATTATAAATCGAAACGAAGACTAGGTATTTATGTTATGCTCTTAAAAATACTAAAATGCATTTCATGCTGACTTAATTAATTTTACATGCTTAATTTTTGTTACATGTAATGCAGGCTTATAAATAAAGATGTAGATATCGTGAATAGTGTAGTAAAGCTAAAATGGCAATGGACAAGGCATTTTGCAAGGCAGGATGCCATAAGATGAACTCCCAGACTTCTAATGTGGAGACCTTGGGCGAATAAAAGAATTGGAAGACTTCAAAAGAGATGGATCGACGATATAGCCGAATTGGGGAGGAAGAAATGGCTACAAAAAGCAAACAATAGGGAATGATGTAAAGGGTATGGAAGAGGCCTATATCCAGCAGTGGAGAGATGAAGGCTGAAGAAGAAGAAAAATGCTTGTTAAAAGTTTAACGCGGCATAAAACAGCACCGCTAATTCCAGTTTATATATTTTTTTTAAATCTAGTTCGTATGAAATAGCATAAAAATTAAAAAATATTATACTGAAGAGATGTGGGTAAATTGACGTTAGATATCGGAAATTATTAGAAATATTTTTATGATAGGACTGGTGAATAAAATGTATTTGTAAATTACAAAATATTGATTTTTATCATACGTTTTATTTGCTTATGATAATTCTAAATAATCTATTTATGGACCAATATAAATAACATATAAAATAGATCATCCCAATTATTATCAAATGTGTGATCATTTTACATTGAATATTTAGAATATTTTGATTATCTATAATTATTTAAATATTTTAAATGTCGACTGATGTAAAAATTTTATAGGGTTAAAATTAGTAACAAGATGTTAGGGATGTTTATTTAAAAATATATACACAAGTATGTATTATTTCTTATGTTTATAGCATTAACTTTGTGATTGGATATAATTATTAATAGTAATTAACTTAAAACATTGCCTAAACCGCTTCGAGTAACTTTACGTATACCGGTTTTGGTACCACTGTATCTTCGTTAGGACGGAAGCGTCTGCGCTGACAAAGATACAATACAAAATTACTCCAATTGGTTCATATAACGCTCATAGTTAATTTTAATGATAAGTTAATAATATATGTACATGTTTACACTATGAATTGAATTGGTTCAGAGGTTGAAAGGGGTGTATCGGTGTATCGATGGAGTCAAGTGGCGCCTAACAATCCTGTATCACGAGTAAATGAAGAAGTACGAATATCAATATTCCCGTAACCTCACTTCATACAGCAACTTCGTTTTAAGTGAATATTAAAATCGAAGTGTGTGCTTTAACTTTGGCTGCGGAGTTCTCAAAAACTTCGCGCTCATAATGAGTTGGAGCGACGTTCTAAGAAAATATCGCGAGTTCCCCGCTTAAATTAATTTATATTTGCGTTGCTTTCCGCGTCGGGAGCTTTGTAATAAAACCGAACCGCAAAGTTGCTGCTGGATATTGGTTTTTGATCACGACAAAATGTTGTCTCTTGTAATTGGCAAAATATGAAACACGTACGGCTGTTGACTCGGTAAACAGGCGCAGCCTAACTTTCGGGGCCCTCGCGCTCGATCGCCGCGCCCTCGCTCCCGCTCTGTGCCAATGCCGGATTAAAATCTACATTAATCCACCGAGCAGCGCTGACGATTTCAGTCGATCCAAGTTTTGTGTCGTTTTTATTCACATAATCAAATCATTCGCCGTCGAATCAACATGAGCTCGAACATAATGCAAAAGGAAGGTAGAGCCTGTTCAGTTTAGGGAAGCCACTTGCATTAGTGTGAGTAACAGTGCGTTTACAAAAACTCGTAACATTATTTTTTGAGTAAATGACAGGCGCAAAAATCAACATAAATATAATTTTAGCTTCTAAACCTAAACTAAGCATAGGTACAAGTACTATAAAAAACTCATTCCGTTTTCAAAATTAATATGATTTTAAAATTGTTTTTAAATAAAATGAAAACATTCTCCATTATTTACTGTATCGCATATGTCATTGGTATTAATCATTAATTAAAATATATAATTCTCTACGTAACAATGTCCGTCATAAACGACAACAGAATGCTCAAACAATAATGTGATACAATATAATATAAAAATGAGGTATAAGAAGCAAAAAAAGCATAATTCTCTTTTTAATAATGTCCATCACTAACGTTATCAAGCCACTACTCCAGATAGCGCTGTTCTCCCAGAATTAACTGGCTGCCGAAATATATAACAAAAGCACATCATTTCTGATGGGTTATAGCTAGTTTAAAATTAATTATATATAAGCAGGTATAATCATAATTAAATGGTTTCAAATTCTTTTAATTAATTTTAATCATAATATTGCCGTCTGTATCGGACTCCGAATCCTCATCTAAATTTATATTAAATTGATTTAAGTCGATGGTCACCGTATCGTGATCTTGCAGTCACCGTATCTTTAAATAAAAAATATTAAACAAAGAAACGACCACTCCACGTGACTGCCAGTGCAATACTGAAGTGGCCAATGAATTAGCTTTAAAAAAGGAATACCACTGCACAATTTACGTGTACAAACTCTCTAATGAATAGGAAATAACTGAAGAACAAAACACTATTCAATTTAAAATATGGCTTCAAATATTGCGTTTATATATCATAAGCATATTTCATTATATATGTATGCACTATGAATGCGTATTGTTGCTTTTACTCTTCAATATATAGGTACACAGCGTACATCATGAATATTATCCTCGAAAAGTGGCACAAGGGTATTTCTATAAACGGAAAAAGAATTTCAAATCTTAGATAAATTGACGACACAACTTTATTGAGTAATAATGCAGAAGCCATTCGAGAATTCTTTACGTTGTTGGAAAGAACCAACAACGAAACGAGACTCTCTATTAGAAAAAATTAAAACGATGATTTTTTACTAGCAACACAATAATCATCATCCTAATTCGCCAATGTCATTTCGTGGAGAACTACATATACCTTGATTCCTTAATCTCGAAGATATGCGCATCAGAGATGCGTGCTGTCAGCGTATGCTGAGAATCCCGTGGACAACTCACAGAACAAACAACTCCATTCTAAAAGAAATTATGATATATATGATGGATATTTCGTGCGAAGGAGAGGCGGGAGGTACCGGGAAGAGTCGAAGAACCAGTCTTCCGAAACATCAGCAGCTAGATACACAGATTTGGTGAATTTTGCAACCAATATCTACTTAAGGAATACTGCAGAATAGTACTAATGGCTGCGGATATATTCGGCTGAGGTGTCTTCATCATCAGCAATCGCGACTGTTCTACCAAAATCATTGCGAATGAGAAGAAAAAATTATAGTTAGGCAAAATCAAAAATGAAAAATTGTCCGAAGCAATAGACAGCTTATTACTAGCAAAATAAATGTATATTATATCTTATAAAAAATCTTTTAAAAATATAAATCATGGCGTGTATTCCAAGTATACGAAGGCAATTAGAAGCCTTCGAATTGTGATGCTTGAAATGAACGATAAAAAAGGAAACGTATTGATATATTGGAAGACTTGGAGAAGACAGCTTATAGAGGTGGAAAATATTGCACCTCCAGCAAAACATGTTCATAATATCACAGTGATACATGGAAGCAGATGAAAGGCCAAGGAAAAAGAATTGTTCGAAAAATGCGGATGAAGAAGCTACCTAGTAAGATAAAATTTAAAGAAAAGAATATGAACAAATCGAAGGTTCCTATACTTTCCAAACGATTTTTTGTTTTTTGAAAAACAAAAAATCGTTTGGAAAGTATAAGGAAAGTACAGGAAAGGATATCCCTTTTTGAAAAAAAAAAACAAAAAGGGAAATTCTATTTTTTTTAAATATAAAATTAATTAAAAATAAATAATAAAAACGAAAATCGAATTTTTTAGATTCGTTAGCATATTTAAGGTCCGTTAAAATATAATAGTTAATTTGAAAACAATAATTCGGGGACACCAATAACATTTTTATGAAAACTTAGCTGTTTTTATTGTTAAAATAATTAACATGTATATGTAATTATTCCCCCCGATCATGTTTACATATGTATATAATCAATTAATTTCGTTGAAGACTATTTATAATAAATAAAAAATTAAAATTTTAATGACGTTACGATTTAAAATGCGGCGCTGATAAAACAATGTTTCCAAAAATATTATGATAAACTTCACAGTTTTATGTTAATTGGCGATGTTCCTCGTATTATTAATTTAATATGCTAATAGTAATTATTTATGTATATTATAAAATTACAACTATGTACAAATCTTTCACACGGCTTCAAGTAAGTACTCACAGGACGTAAACAAACTCTACAGGCTTCGAAATAAATTCAACACAAAGTTGAATTTCCTCGCCAAAGCCTTTCGTAAATCGCGCAAGTGCCTTGTAATTTAAGGGAATCTCTAAAAAAACAGTGCGTCGTTTGTCTCAGCCGAATTTACTGCGGCATCGCGCGGGCTCGTCGTAACATTATTCCGGGCTCCACATTGACAACGTAATGGGCAATTGATAGTGAATTGAAACATAAAGATGCATTAGCGTGTGAGCCCCTCTTTACGTAGGCCCCTCTCTCCCAGCTCCGTCACCTGTCTTCCAGGCAGCACACGACTACAGCACATTCAACACGCGATGACTTATTTGATGCCTAACAAGAATGTCATTCCATAATACAAATAGTCTGAACCTAATTTTTTTTGTCGTATTATATTATATTATCAATCAAGACTTAACACAACACTGCATTATTTTTAATACACGAACAAAAATATTACTAACAACCAGGGGCGTGCAGTGGGTACACCAAGATGTGAATTTTACTACTCAATCTTGAAAAAAATCGAAGTAAATTATATTTTAAAAATGTCGTACTAATACTGTATATTTCGATAGCGAGTTGAGGCTGGAACAACGCCACTTAGCGTTGTGCCATGGTAGCGTTTGTAATGGACATTGTTACGCAGAAAATTATGCATTTAATATCTCATTATTTTATATTCCTTAATATTATATTCCTTAACGTATATAATAAATATATGTATTCTGAATATTAAAATTTTAATATATCGTAATATTCCGTCAGATAAATATTTCATTTTAATTTTTTCCATAATATATGTTTACGTAAACGTCATGGTTCAAAACTCGTTGTACAAGTACTCGCTGCACGCGCCTGTTAACAACCCTGTAGATAGCCCTGAGAGTCCTAGGTGACATTAAAGTACAATAAAAACGTGTTACTGAATATATCTATTTACTTATTTTTTTAATTAACCATAGTTTTAAGATAAATTAACAATAATGTAGAAAATAAACTTAAATGTTTTATGTTACAAATTAACAGTATAGAGTGCGTGGATTCCAAGGTCAACGTGATATGCAACAGTCTTAGGAGACGAGGCGTCTAAAGGATTCTCTCAACTAAATATTAAGTAAATAGACAAAGGACCTTCTTCTTCAAATGTAGCAAATTTATTTTGTATTTTAATTTTTTTCAATAAATAAGTGGTTTAAACAAAGTTAATTTATATTAATTAGACAAAGGACCGTTGGCCCTGCATCATAATGATTAATCATTTAATAGTGGTAGTGACAAATCTTTTTTCGAATATATTTTGTAATTAAATGCTTCCTTCTTAATATTATACATATAGTAGAGTTCATTCTCTGACATGTCCATCTCCATCTATCTGTGTTCTTTCTCTTCCCTTTGTGTTTACAAAGGGAAGAGAAAGAAGACTGTCATTCAGGAAAATGTTTAAATCACAAAAAAAACCTAATGTATAGTGCCATGAAAAAAAAAATATGACGTGTTAATTTTATATAAGTTATAAATTGATGAATTTAATACTTTTATAAAGAGTATTTTTGAATGCACTATTTTAATAAAAATAAATTATAATGGAACGTATCTTTGTGTATGTTCCGTTACTAAAGCACTTATAATTTATATATCCCACAATTTTCCATAAAATTGCAAGCCACCCAGGCCAGAATCAATTATAAAACCCTCTCCCCCGAATACAGCCTCGGGAATGAAGTAAGTCATCGCGGAATTACAAAATGCTAAGAATCACCATATCACCTGTCAAATTATCAAAACGCGAATGAGAGAAACCATCTGAGAATGACGTTCTACATGCCAACCCCAACCCCCGCAAACAGGGGTCGCTACCCCCTTCGCAGGTATTAAAATTCAGTAAATTATTTACATAAATTTACGAATAATATTCCGTATTTTGAAATTGGATAATGATATGTGAAATTTTTAACATTTTAATCAACATAATATTAAAAAATTTACACGGTGTATAGGTACTTTTCTCATTTTATTTGTGGTTATTTGCGACACACATGCTGGTCTCGTGGTAAGACATTCACGTAATGACCTAATTATCAAGAATTGTTTAGGTTCTTTAAATAGGTACCATTCCACAATATAATTAATATACTAGGTACTTATCTATATTTTGATTGCGCTAAAAACGCACCGAGTAGTGCGTTATTTTTCCATTGACAGTTTCAAAAAATAAGTTGTATCGTTTGTTTTTTAAGAAACTAGGTGAAAGAAATTTTTTAAATATATATGAGATTTATTATGTACATTATTTTATATTCGAGTCACTTCAAGAATGATATTTATTTAATGAAAGAATATAATGAATCGACATATATTTTTTCTTAATTCAAGTTTATTTTTTATCTTGGCAAGATAATTTTAGATGTGACGAGAGCAACTGTCAATAACTGTGGTGAATATTTATTTCTGGGTTAATATGACGTGTCAAATTCAAACAAATCCATAAAACCACTTGACAATATAAACAAATAAATTGAAATGGTCTTAATCAAAGCTAATAAGAGTCGTGAATATTCATTGACACGTGTCATTGAAGTTGAGTTTTAGAAGTTAACGTGAATATTTTGACGCAATACTTTTATAACAACTTAATGGAGGATTAAAATTCGATGAATTTGAGAGGATGAATGCAAGTCGCAGAAATATTAATACATAAGAATGCATTAGTACATAAGCATATTTTGTTTTTTTTACCGACAAATTTCAATTTTTTATCGAAAGTTTTGACGCTATAGATTATTTTTTTAATGAAACTGTATCGATATTTTTAAGAAAACGTACTCTTCAAGTGTGAATGCAACAGGCAATAATTCAAAATCTGGCAAAGAGTGTTACTTTCACATTTTTAAAGCGTTTTTATGTACTTTTTTTCACAAACTTTGTGTATGTGTAAAGCGTGTTTATTTTTTTTGAAGCATTCTTTAAAAATAATTTTAATGCTAAGATTTATCTGGATTATATAATATAAAGGCGCCAGCAGGGCCTAGCATCAAGCAATCGGCGATAGCCAATTGTTTAACTGTTAGTCGTAATTGAATATTTTAAAGCCATTTCTATGCATTTATAAATGCTCGTTGTTCTAGTTATAAGATACCCTCTTAATGATAAACTCATTCCAGGAGACCACCAAATCCTATTTTCATCACAAAATATATTTTTTTTATAAATAGTATTAATATTGAAGTGACCGATATTCTGTATATCTCATTTTTTATTCTCATTATAATGCCGCAACAGCCAAAGTTGTGTGTGTCATTTTTTATTCTTCTAGCAATGTGACTGTTGCCACTCCGATCTATTTTCCGCTGTTATTTTCATCCAGATCTCGGTGCCGACCGCATGTCTATCCTGGCTAACGCCATCAACCACCTTTATTTTGTATCTTCTAATACTCCTCCGGCCAATGCATTTTGCTCAAAACTCTTTGCTGATGGGTCTGGAGCTGAATACTATCCCAGCAGGGCCATCCTGTGAAATTACTTGAAAAATAAAATATTGGGTTCACGAAATTTCATGCCTACAATTCGTGACGACATTATATGGACCATGTCCCGTTTTTATTTATGTCTTCAAATATTCTCTCCCCTTTCCTAAATACTTTTCTCCCATCACAAGGTTGTGACGCACATATAATATGTATTGTGCTGACCCTAACATTGATGCTGATATTCTTGCAGATACATTATCATCGTTCACTCAACAACCTTTTTTTAAACGATGACCTGAACCTATAGATCCATTAAATCAATTATTTATTAAATACTAATCGCACTACATTCGAACACTAAATATACAATACACATAAATCTACATGTAAAATATACTTAAATGCAAAAATAAATGTTACTAGAGCGCGCCGAAGACACTTGTAATTGGGATAATGGGCATAGTCTTCATTTATAATGTTTTATTATTAGAGTATCATATATGACAATGCCCCCACTTTTAAACACGAGAATAAATTCTCATTTAAAAGTGGGTAAGCGTGTAATATAAATGTGTAATAATTACATTATATTGAATACACTCTTAAGTTTGTAAATTTACCAAATAAATTTAATAATAAAAAATATGCTTGTTAATTATGTTAATAATGTCACCACAAAGTCATTCTGGATTTATGGAAGAAGAATTAAATTTATTCACTCTTTACCGATATTCTTCCATCATTACTTATTAATTTCAGTTTTGAACAGCATAGTATCGGACATCGGATGTATTTTTTTCAACTTTTAAGAAATCTTTAATTAATTACATATAAAGATTGCCTTATTTCCATACTGTTTATATTTTATGATTTTTTACGTTTACTGTATTAACATTTATAATAACTTCGAGTATGTAATTCTATCCAGAGTATACTCTTGTTGTAGATGACGTTAATAATATAATATTTGTTATGTTCACCTAATCTTTATTAAATTTATACATCTTTCCTCTATCGAAATTATTAATAAATAAATTAAACGCGTCTTATTGGGAAATTTTGTCAAAGTATTGGGAAAAATATTTTTTCTCATCGTAGCCCTCTGCCAAGATATGCATAACAATGTATTATATTTACATAAGAAATTAATAAGAAAAATCCCTGGTACACTAAGGTGGTCCAGAGTATCGGAGGATCGTGAAGGGCCTGCGCATAACCGTTACCGCGTGCTTAATATAAATATCATAATTTGCATTCTATAATGGAGAATTTCCAGATACCCCCCCTCGGATATCCCTATTATCTATCCGGCTTTTATCACAACGTCTTTGGTCCATTTGGGATTGGATTTTTCTCCGGCTAATGCCATTTTGTTGCGGATTTTCTTTGGTTAGCGGAGCTATTCGGGACCCGCGTGTGATCAGTTTTACATCTCAGCCGAAGGGAATTAATGAGGCCTACCCTCGCAATGAACGTGCGCTGCTTTGGGCTCCTAATTATTCAACGTTCCTACCCGTCTACGCAAAATAAATCCGTATCTCATAGGTTAAACATGCAAAGTATTTTTCTACAATATATTTTTTTTGTATTTTAATCATAGTTTTTATTTCATCTAGGTATTTACGTAAGAGTTGACATCGGTTAGAGGAAAGATAGTGAAAACATCGTTTATATAAAAAATCAGCAAAAATATGCAGCAGAAAAATAAAAAAATTAAAGTTATTTAGCAACTCATTAATTGAAAGGAAACAAACTTAAAAAATAAAATATATAAATTTATAAAAATAGAGCTAACGTAGCTAGGCCACAAAACTTTTAAGATAGATTCCTGCATAAATTATGATTCGAAAATGCTCAACCAGCAATTTCCTTATATTAATAGTTATTGAGAAAAACGACATAATTTGCATTTTTTTTCAATATTTCCGTCAAATGGTGGACTATCATTAAAGTAATGTAATATCTGTATAGATGTTTTTTTAATTCAAATAAAAATTTATTGTAATTTTGATAATTATGCTTTCGTAAATATTTATTATTTTCGTTACCCTGAATTTTATGAGTTACTAAACATAGTCTAACATTTGACAAAAGGTAGATCAGAAATATTGAAAACAATGAAAAATTTGAAGTCGTGTCCGTAACTAACGATATCAAAACATTCTCGAAGATAATTTATGTGAATCATATTCAATTTTTTATTTGTATTAAAACAATTTGAGAAAGGTTTTGATTCTAGCCTTAGAAAAATTTTTTTTTTTTTTTTAAGAAATAAATTTATAAGGTATCACAGTCAACAGAAAACTTCTTAGGGTACCGCGCTGCGGAATCGTTTTTGTCACAATTTAGCTTCATTTCAGTAGTCATTGCGTGACAAAAACCAACGCAAGATTAATAGCCCAGAGGAGACAATAATAAGGGTAGTTTTTGAATTGATTAATTTATGACTTTGAATATATTTAATAATTATAATTGATCTCACAAATTTATATGCCGCCATATCATTAAATATCTAATAAAATAAGTACCTTAAATGGGATTAAAAATGTTAGTAAATTTTACGAATGGCATCGTTAATATCTTGGTTATTGACAAATATTTTATATGACCGTCGTCTGAGTAAAACGATTATTCATTTCTTGACAATATTAATCACGCCCTGCCCCCGCATAAATATCCGCGCGTCCTTCGAGCCATTAGGGCTCGCAGCAGCCCTCCGCGAGCCCGAACTTGGGGCTCACGAAGTTATGACATCCAACCAAAATCGATGTCATAATAAATCAATTAATGGTTTCGCTTTGCGGCCCGTTCCGCCTTTTTTGTTTTAACACTCTGAGACGTGGGACAACCCTAATTACCGGTAGCCTCACGGCCCGGCGACGCGAGCGGAATTTAAAAACACCGAGAACACCCGCGCAAAAAGGGAAAAATCATCCCCCGTGAATTTTTGTCGGCGTCGGTAGTCTCGTTCCCTCTTTTACAACTTGGCTCGTGCTCTTTTACAAGCTCCCTGTTGTCTGGATCTCCGTCTTTTTCGTGTAACCAGAATTGGGTTTGTCCCTTTACTCCCTCGGCGCGGAAAGGGTTGGCGCGCTTAAAGGGTTGATGGAAGAAAATTAGTTTTTTCGCCACCGCGCGGATAACGACCGGGAACGTAATTTAGAGAGCAGTTATATGACAAAATAAATTGTGTAATTAACTCGTTTTGGAAAATAATGTTGCCATTGACTTAATTCCTTCGGGCTTCTGCTTCGTCTTTTGCCACGCTGATTATCTTTATGTAGGTATCTTTTTTTAAGTGTTTTTCGATTTAAATACTTGATAATATTGTTAAATAAAAATTTAGTTTAATTGCGCATTTAGGAAACTCACCTACGAATATAACGAACTGCGTTCGTCAGCCCAGTTTGTTTATCAGGTTAAATCAAACTTCTAGAACCTATCGTCAGGGACCTATTTCAGGGACTCACAAACTATTATAGTATTCAATTTTAAAATCCACTTCTTGTATGCCACCTAGTGAATAAGTAATAGTAAATAAGTTTTTTCTTTTCTAGCGGTAAGTTGTCTTGTAAGATAATAATTTCTCTGTGTAAAGCGCCCTTGAGGTGAGTATTCGCGAAAACGGCGCTATACAAATTATCCAATTATTATTATTTATCGTATATGAATATAACGCGTATCGCCGGACGTGAGATATACGCTTAAAGACTTACAGGCTTAAAGATGGAAATGGATGGGGTAAATTGGATGATGATTCAAAGTGGACTGTATGATGAAAGAATTTAATTTTTTCTTTTTTAACTGGATGGGAGAAAAGGATGCTGGTCTAACCTATTGCAGTATCTTCTACCTTCCAGTAACTCACAATCCCCGATCTCCAGCTATCGAAATCCACTTCGATGTTGAACAGCATCATAAATATCTTCAAACCTTATGGTGCCGGGATCCACCGAATTTAAACCGATTATGACGAAATGTTCTTTCCTTAGGCCTTAATCGATTTCGTGCGTCTTGCAATATCAAGCTCTTAATTTGGACTGGCGAAAAAAAGATTTTCGTGATAAAGGAGGGGGGGGGGGGGGGGATGTGATGTAAATAACATTTGTCTTCATACGGATGCATCGTTTTATTATACTAAAGGAAGGTATGTCCCTACAATGATGCTACGTAATTAGGCGAACTCAAAAATAATTTTAAAATGTCGTTCTACTCATTATTTAATGTTTCATCGTTTTAACCATCTTCGAAAACAAAAATCTTAAGCAATTTGAAAAAAAGTGTTATAATAATAATAATAATAATAGGTCATTATTTCAGCTTGCTGAGAAAAGATCCTCACCTCGCCATATAGATATATGTATATATACATAAAGTGAAAATAGAAAACCAACAACAGTCATTAATTGTATTATAATTTTGAAAAAAAATATTTATGTGATCTAACCAGGAAATCATAAGTCTACGTCAGTGTAGCCACTGATGATGCCTTCAGCCTTTTAAAAGCTTTTCTTTTAATGTCCAAACCTCGACTACATAATACAGCATGAGTATTCGAAGTATTTTATGGTCCTCCAACGGAAGCACATACATAGACATGTGTCATACTTGCAGGATAGATTCTCAATTTTCATAAAATGTTTTTTCTTAAATCTTGAGTTTATTTTTTGTTTCGGGGCTGGGTCATGTTCTGTCTTTAGCCAGCAATTAAACGCAATTCAAATAAGTTAAACAAATATTTATTTTCTCAGATTTTTCAGAATTTTCCAGAATTTTTTTTGTAGAATATTCCAAGGTTTTCACCACCATTTAGGTTGTTTTATTTTGTGTGGAATATTCCATATTTTTTCTTTTTGGCTAACGTTTCGTATCCCATTGCAGGATTCATCATCAGAGCTCATGTGTTGTGTGAAAACACTTCAGTCCTAATGATGAACCCTGTAATGGAATCTTTAACATCAACAACAAAGGTCGTAGAAACACGGCAGAATATCCCAGAAAACTCAAACCAGATCTTTTTGCAGTCATTTTTCATTTGTTTTACTTATGTTTTGATTTCGTTTGATTTTAAAAATATAAATAAATAAAGTTCCCTCGAGATTAATTATTATTTTCTTCATTTAATACAGCGAAATAGGTCATTTTGTCTTCCACAGAGCTATATAGCACAGTTCTCGAATTGCAAAGGAGAAAGCAGCGCGTGATTTGTGTTGAAAACTTTTCCAACTTTCCGGCACTTCCTCCCCTGCCTACCCTTTCATCTCACTACCCCCTTTGACTACTCTATTCATCCTTTTCTTCCTCCTCCGACTCCATTCTTCAATCTCGTTCTTGCACTTTTGTCTCTCAGTCGAGCGGCGCAGTCAACTAAGAGCGTCCTCTATTCCTGCAAATCGAAAGTCTTTACTTACTCTTTCAATTTTAATTAAAATCGAATGACTCTAAGACTGAATAGATTTACCTTTAATTCCATCTTCCTCAGTGTTTAATTTTTATTAGTATGTGTTAAAGGTGTGAGTTATTCCACATCTCCGTATATATTTAAAACATTTATTTTACCAATTGACCCAAAAAATTAACTGAATATCCCAAACCACCATTTGACATGGTGTTTGATTTAAATGAAATTTAATAAATTTATCTTTAACTTGGAAAGGTTTGTTTAGGTTTGTTTGCTTGATTTAATCATTATGAAAAATATATCATCTTGAATTGCACGATTTAGACCCGTTCCGTGGAAGCTGGCTTCTTGCGAACATCAAACCTTCCCAACTTATATGTATTGTAATATCATTAATTTATATGGCAGTCACGTACGTATTGGAGTGCAACTGGATTTTTTCGAACAAGGATATGATTACCAAACTCACAACTGAGTTATAAGTTTTCACGTCCTTATTATCGTGATGGGCAACACCTAAATCATAGTTGTGACAAAAATATTTTTAACTTAACTTTTAGCAGAGTTTTTTAAAAAATCATCATATTTATTGTTACTTCTATTATGCGTAAAATTATCGCAATATGCTTGCTCCATACATGCAAATATTCCTTGATTAAGGTGTTTTCTGTTATTCAGACTTTAGTGTAGATTTTTTTGAATTTTGATGTACTTATTTGATTTAAAGGGTTCTGTTCTTAATGAAAAAATATTTTTTCACTCACTTGAAAAAAAAATTCCGCTTCCTATGTTTTCAAGTCTGAATCCGAAGGCATAAAAACTGGCACCGTTTTTGAGAAATAAGCAGTTGAAGTAAAAAACAAATAATCTGAAAATCGTTTTTTTTAATTTTCGAAATTTTAACGATTTATATATTATTTAATTTTCGTGCCCGCGTGGAGTAGTCGGATAGTTAAGAGGTGATATAATGTAGGTAGACAGTAGACACCTACTTTTATTATTTTTATTATTAGAGTCTTGAAAAATGGAACATTATAAACAAGAGAAAGCTTGTGTTGAGTTCTGTGAAAAATCAAAAAAGAGTCTTCTACTGTTTTTTATAGCGTCTTGTTGTATCTGTGCTGTTTTTCTAAAATTTTGATAAAACGATGTAACTTTTAGTTTTAAAGTAAATTTCGATCAGATACGATCACCCAGTTTCCGAATTTTTTTATTTATTTTATGCTAAGTTTTGATTTCAAGGAGTTTTCCGTACCGCAGAGTTTCGATACAATGACTTTAATATTTTACTTAACCAACTTTTTTATTATACTTACTATTTTACTTAACACATTTAACTAAATATATTAAGATTTCAAAAACATATTACATTAAATTAAATTAAGTAAATTTTTTTTGCATTTTTTGTCAAATTACATAAAAAACCATGAGTTTTTTTCCAACACACAATTCCATTTGCATTTTTCGCTTTAAATTTGTGTATTTTCCGCAAATTTCGCTCCGTCTTGCCCCTAAAATCTGACAACCACCCTATCGACAATCACCAAACACCTCACATTATCTCTCCCTAGCTGGGAAAAACCGAAACCACCAAGCTTATAACGAAAATTGAAAATAATTGTGGCATTTCAACGGGCCGAATATCCAAAACCTCTCTGCTTCATACTACGTACAAAAATGTATTATCATTTAAACATATGTATGGTAAAAGGTTAACATAAAAGACACGTGAATACTTTTTCTGTTCACGCATAAAAGCAGTTATGTACTTCAGACCTTTCAATATTTACTACTTTTTTCTCTGGAAAAATTTCGGTATCGAATATACAACAATATTTTTACGATGCAATAAATAAAACAACCAAATTTTGTGGTCCTCTCATCCTGAGAAGCTAGGAATTTTAATAATTAAGATTTAAATTTACAATTTTCTTTCTCTTTACAAGATTTCAAATATATGTTTAAGTCTCTCGTATTCCTACAAAGTTAACTTTTTTGGTTTTTTTAGTCTACTTTTTTCATATATCTCTCTACTCTCCTTCCGCCTTCTCTCTCTCTCGTCTATCTCTCTCTCTCTCGCTCTCTCTATCTCTCTCTCTCTCTCTCTCTCTCTCTCTCTCATCCCTTTTCTCTTCTCTTGCCCCCCTTTCCCCTCCTCCTCACTTCTCCCTGTTCGAAGAATATTTTTTCTTCTTCTGTATGAAGGCTTGAACTTTGTGGTGACATTATTATTAAAATAAAACACAAATAACTTTGTTTTCACCACTATATTAGATTAAAAAATCTACATGTTTCGAGAACAATGTTCTCTTCATCAGGTTTATTGTGTACTAATCTTAAAAGTTGAAACAAGCAAATATGTTACGGTGAAGGGGCGGTTGAGGGGGTTGGTGAGGGGAGGGGGGGGTTCGAGGTGTTGATTATTATGGGTCATTTGGAATGTTAAGTGTAATTTTCCTTCATCACGACGTAGAATTTACCAATATAGTACCAAAACGGCGGAAGAAATGAAAGATGAAAGCGCCTTGTTGAGTCTGAACTTCCAACGGATTGGGATTCCAGAAGGATAATGGAAGTAGATGATGATGAATAAAAATATAATACAATTATTGCAAAATAATTTATATTATTAGCACAATATCTGTGTAGATACTTTTTCATGATAGAATGTCAAATTTATGGTATGTTACTCCTATACGTTTGACGAGTTTAATGAGCTTTATACAATTGATATCTGGTGACATTTATTCTTTGCACTATCTGAATACTATTTTTGTATTGTGTTAAAAATCTTTTCTTCTTCTTCTTTTACTAGATCTGCCGATCTGTGTTACAGAAAACTACGCCTCTTGGGATGATGAGGTTCATCTATCCCTCCATCTTTCGGTGGTCTTTCCGGTGGGCGTCGTCTAGAAGAGAATTTGTCTATAAAAATCTCTAAAAAAATCGAAAAAATGTCTTCTAACCGTTTAATGATTGTCACCGCTTCACCGCTCTCGCAAAATACATTGGCGCCCAATATCTTCAGCTCGCAGTACCATCATCCTCATCAACCTCACCGCAATATACCGCTTACAACCGTCGTCCACCAGCATCTTCAACTTCACGACCCCGGTCTCTACACTCCAACCACAGCTTTTCGCTCCCGTTCTCCAACAACGCTCGAAGACCATCCATCGTCAATACCACCGGTTTGTCAATCTGAAGCAGCCAGCTGCCGACCGAGTAGTCTATCAAGGTTGAACGATAAGCACCTCTGTAGTCTCGTCGAGTACAAATAAAATTCATAAAACTGATAAAATTGATAAAGGGGATCCGCGGACCTCGCATCCCCTAAAAATACTTGCAGCATTTCGATACCTTTTTGTGCGTTGTCGCATTTGCATCCCCAACCTGCAAGCCCTAGTGTTCATCCGAAGACTGTTTTAATTCAATTCGAATTTCGAATACCGGTGTACTTGATCCACTATATTTCTCATTCCCTTAAATTAGTTACCCCGTCTGCATGCTAAAAGGTCGGCAACTAATTCAATATTTAGAAATCCTTTTCGGGCGAATTTCTTAAGGGCCGTGCACACGCAAACCGGATCGGGGAGGTGCCGGAGATGCGGGTGCGCCCACCAAGGCAAGCATGTAAACAGAGCTAATTATAAGAAAACCCGTATGGTGTGTCGTGTTGTGTTACGCTCGGCTCATAGAGCTGGGTCCATCCGTAAGGATCAACCAGCCGAGTGGAGGCGAGAGGAAATAAGGCACACGCGTAAAAGGTATGAAATTTGCCAAAATACTTTCTATTTTTATTTCGAGAATTTAGAGGTAATTGCACGCTATCCCCTTTTTGTAGTTTTATTTTTGATTCTATCGCATCTATAATGTAATTTTTATAAATGATATTACATAATTTATCGATTGGACAGAGTTGGCTTAAGTTGCTTAAATTTAATTAAAACTTATCCCAAACCAAAAATTACTTTTTATTTATAGCGAAATTTAAAATAAATTGATTTTTAATAAATATGATTATTAAGTTCTGCGGGTTAACTATTTTTTTTATAGGTGTTACAGCTGTTTCGGCTTATAAGGCCATTATCAAACAGGTGGTAATGGCCTTACAAGCCGAAACAGCTGTAACACCTTTAAAAAAAGAGGACCCGCAGAACTTAATAATAATATTTAATAAAATTTAATTTATTTTAAATTTCCCTAAAAATAAATATGGAGTTCTACAAATTAAACACCATATTTATTTTATTATTTTTTTTTTATTATTAAAAACCATAAATAAATCAAAAGTTACTATTGCCTTGCTTTACTACACGGCTTCATCCGAGACATTTCCTTTACTGAAACACGATTAAAATAAGTTGATGCTTGCAAAAATAAGAGAAATAGAAATAACTTAAGACGTCACAATTTTTTATAAAAAGTGAGTTTCAACACATATTAAACACTGTTCAAAAAATCTTTCTGAAAAACTGATTCAATTAATATATGCAGTCTTATTTTTTACTTAATTTTATATTTTAAAGCTCCATCTTATGATGTATATAATATTGCGAGCTGAAAATAGTCTCATTCATCATCCAGGCGGAATATTATCACTTTTTTATAATATTACACACCAGAATATATACTGCTTCTAACTAACTTTTCGGTTCAAAATTAAGTTTTTAGAATAAGATTTTAGAATAATAGGACTACACGTATCATAATTTAGAATCATTAGAAATTAGTAAAGGATGTAATAGTAAACAAAATATTATTAATAATCAATTTAATTATCCAATTCTAAAAAAATTTCCAATAATTGCGAGTAATGAAGAACTTCAGTAATAATATTGAAAAATAATTTTTCAAGTAATTTAGAAAAACAAGAAACAAAAGACATTTCATTCTGATATTTTGACAGCTATACAACACCCTGACGATGGTATGGTTTTACCCAAACATATTGGTGGAATTACTCATATAAAAGAAGTATATAATCAATATTTTTGAAATGTCAATCTATAATGTTGCTGAAATAATTGAAAAAATGATATTTTGAAGGTTTTTTTTTTAATAAATTTATAATTTTCCGTAATTTTTACAGATACTAGCAATATTTTAATTATTTTATTTTTGTCAAACACATTAATAGATAATTAATTAAAATTATGTGTGATTTTGAATTTACCCTTACTGTGACTAGCAACTATATGGGTTATTTTAACATTGTGTAATTATTTGAATATCCTTCAATAGAAATATAAACTGATTAACTTTTAAAAACGCAATAAAGATTAATTTATATAATATTTAAAACAGTTACAGAAAAAAACGGGAAAAAATATTTCAGGTCACGCTTCAGCCGGTACAACGCCCTTTATCTGAGAGCCATCTCACTCTGATTCCATTCTCTTATCCCCAGCTTCATTTAGTGCTCAGGTTAGTATTAGGCAGAGGGTATCCTCTATTTGGGATGTACCCAACACGTTGATGTTACCACGTAAACACCTACGTTTACTTAAGGGTGAATATTTCGCCGTGGAATAAGCAGTACTAGACGAGAAATACGGGATAATAAGGTGCCTGTACCAACATGGTTCCCTCCTGCTTCGGTGGAAAGATTCGCGAAATGAAGCTAAATGAAAGTGGCGAACATGTTTCTCGCGCGTGTACACAGCTTAGACTTAAATCGTAAACTCTATGTTTATTTTTTATACGAGCACAGTTGATGTAGTTAGAAACTTGTGTTTTAATTACGTGAATAAATTGTGAGATAATGTTTTTTTATCTTGGTTTGCATTACAATATGCTTTTTATTCTAGTAATTAAAACAATCATCTACAGATACAGCGATCAAGGATTTTAATCTCGTCCAGCAAGTTAGTCCTATTGTCATAGCGCAAGCATTTAGCTTAGTTTGGTGATGTGACATTTTTAAAATTATTAATTATTTATGTTTACCTACTTCAATTTGAAAGAGTTTTTTTTATAGTTTCGTAACAAAACAAATTTTAAATTTCTCATTAATAGCTTCTCATGGACGTTCAGCTCAGTTTGAAAATAGTAAGAATGTTGATGTTACACGTATTCCTCGTAAGCATATCAATTTTTTAAAAAAACACCTCATTTTGTTCGCAGATGACACTTTTAACGAATCAGTTACACTGTATCACATCTTTTTTATACTTATTTAATCAATTAACTTCAGATTAGTCATCGAGTACAATTTAAGGTCAATCGGAGGAAGCAAGTAGTTGTGGAAGGCAAAAATAAATGGGCAAAGAAAAATGTTTAAAACTTTTAAAATATTTTACAATTACTGTTAATATACACATTATATCAAACCTTCCTTCTTCTTTAAAACTTCTTTAAGAACTGATAGATGGATATAGTTTGACCTTCTCCATCAAATAATAACATTGTATTATTATTACTAAATGATGGTTATTACTAAAAATTTGTTTTGTTATTATTAAAGATCTTTAAAAATTGCATATGACGTACTAAACCCTAGTAGGTTAAGGTAATGCATTAGTTTTCATTTTAATTTGCCTAACATTAGACACGAAACTAGATTTTTATTTATATGTTTCAATTCAATATGTTCTCCCCTCTTCAAGAAAAAGAATAAGTCTCTTTTTGGAGAGACACGGCGAGAAAATTTATGAAATAATTATTTTTTTTATAGACTAGAACAAAATCAAATATAATAATAAACTGTATTGAATATGAAATATAAAAAAATCTACATATATATATATATATATATATATATATATATATAATTAATAACGTCCCACAGGCCTTTTACATACAGATAAGTAAAGTGTACATGAATAGAATATTTAGTTTAAAGAAAATAGTAACATGTAAAAAAAAAAATTATATACAGTGGAAAGAAAATACTTAAAATACGGATACAAATATATAAAGATAAATATAATATAAAGTAAAAAGCAAGCATATAACAAGCAGAAGCATAAGGAAAAAATAATATAATAGAAATTCAAAACCAAAAAAAAAAAATATCTACGATATTTACCGTACAACTGTATCTCGCTTAGTTTGAAGACCTCAGTGATAGTCATTTTTATTACTTTCATCTCTTAAACAAACCACCATCTAAAAATCACGTCCTAGGTTAATGGAACACAGGTGGTCTTTAATGAATCTATAACATTGAGAAATATAGGATGGCTCACAGAAGGCAATTCTAAAATATCACGTACATTCTAATCATTTTGTTATATAAATGACGTTAAATTTATCTATTTTATTTTATTAACATTAGCCAAATATATAAAAAAAAAATCTATCTAGAACCACCTGAACTTATAAAAAACCCTTTTTAAATTCAAATAAAAAGAAAATCGATCGATTTTTTTGTAGTTATTACCATTTTCAAACCATAATAATTATTCAACAGTTACTATTCAACCCTGAGGAAGACTCAGTTGTGAGCCGAAACCAGTTGGTTCAACTCAATAAAGTGGTGTTAAACAAAGAGTTATTTTATTTAAAGATATTATATCTTACCACAATGTGTTTGCTTCGTGTGAAAAATTATAATCATTTGATTATGAATATATATTGGTTAGCATTGTTGTAAAAAAATCATATACATATATTTATCTATGAAATAAATAGGAATATATATTTTTAAAAAAGTGTCAAATATTTTGACGGCGTAGCGCAGTGAGTCAAATACAATTTTGTTTTATAATATATATTTACGAATAAACAAAATAATAATTTAATTTTTTTCGTTGGGGCCAACGGGAATTTATTTTAATTATAAGTAATATAAATTAACTTTGTTTAAACCACTTATTTATTGAAAAAAATCAACATGTTTCAAAGCCAATGGCTTCTTCATCAGGAAAACAAAAATAATATTTAAAAATCGAAGTATAGATCAAAATATTAAAAAGTTATATATGGAAAATAATAATATAAAGTACCTAATTAATATGAAAATAAATTTAAAAGATAACTATTTGCAAAAAGGACCTGATTATTTATAATATTCAATTTACTATTTACTATTTACTATTTGAAACATGTTGATTTTTTTCAATAAATAAGTGGTTTAAACAAAGTTAATTTATATTAATTATAATTATGTTACCACAAAATAAATTTGCTACATTTGAAGAAGAAGTTATTTTAATTATCCTGGAGCAATAAAACTAATACGTGATTTTGTGAAAATTTATATGTCTATTAGTAATTCGTAGTCCTGCCGATTTACTATCAAAATTAGGTACTGAATCGCTTCAAGTGAATTCCTCGACTGCTTTCAATATCCCATTACAAATGAAAGAAATCCCTCCGCACGACACGGCGCGCGGCGCGGCGCAGTTGGCCCTCACACTCCGGATTGCGGCCCGAGCTAAGGGGCCGGTTCGGGCGCATGAATTGGCTATTAGCGGGGCCCAGTAGACACAGTGGCCTTAATGAGGACCTTTGGTCTATCCACGCTTCCCTTCGTTAACGGGCCGCCCACCCCTGCTCCTTGAGGGGGCCCCAGCTTGCCCTTTGCGTTCACTATACTCGTTTGTAGCCTAACTAGATTAGACGGTGTAGCTGTGTGGCAGTTTAATTATCGTTTATTTACTAAATAGTTTGGGACCAATTTTTAAAACTTTAGTGCGTTACTTATTTTCAGGCTAACTTACCTTTTTCTATATTCAATAAGATAACATGCGTACCGACATACAAGTTTTACTGGCGATATTACGAGTGAATAATTGTTTTGAGATCTTAATTCATAATTGATATTGACCATAAGGACATCCACCAATTATTCGAAATAGATTTGCAAACTTCGATACCCTCTTCCGGGAGGATTTTAAGTGATCCTGCTACTTCCTTCTTCAAATAGAAAAGTCTCAGTTAACGCTTCGAGTTAAAGTCTTCCGCGTGGAAAATCAAAGACTGCCTTAACAGAGTTTCACAGCTGAACCAGATGTAAGAAGGCCTGTAATATGATCCGGTAGAACTAGAAAACACCAATTTCTTTAATACTTAACGATTTGGGTGGGCTGTGTAGAGAGAATACCCACCCGTTCAAGAGAATCCTCTCGTGTCAGCAAGTGTTTGTCACGTATATGATGTGAATGGGATGTGTATAGCAGAGGCAATAAATGGAACAAGTCAGTACAGGGTGCAAATGATATTAATCGTTGAATGTTGCGATTTATTATATCAATTTTCAGGTCGTAGTTACGTGCAGGAATATTACTTGCGCATTCTTCGGCGGTCGTCGACGAATGGTCATCGCTGTAGCAAGCGGAAGCGCGTTAACCGTATTATGCCCTGATTGGCGGACATGGATCATGTGCGGTGCTAGATCCAAGGCGGTTCCCTATCACCACAAATATATTTTTTTATTTGCACGTTTTCTAGTATTTGTAATTTTTTCAAATTCTTAGAGTAAAGTTTTCGGAACGATGCTTATGTAAGTAAATACATCTTCACAAAAATACATAGATACACAGTTTTCTGGCAGATTACTTTACTTTAGTAATAGACAAAATTTCGTACTCATCAACATCATAATATAATTAGAAATATACGTATCTACTATGTCCTTATTTTTCGAAAGTATGTCTGTTCGAAAAAACAATATGTGAAATCTTTTCTTTACTCATCAATGAGTCATAAAAAATTGAATTATTCCTTATTTGCAGCTTAAATTTTGTTTAAACAATAAAATTATGTTTTTTTTAATAAATGGGATTTTTTATAGTGTGATATTTCCACTCAACTAACCTTAGGGCACATTGCTGAGTTGCTCAAAAATATTTACAAAATAAAATTTTGTTTGCTGTGAAATTATATAAATGTAATATAAATCGCCCAGTCAAAAGTTTCAAAATATCAGCTCACGAATCTGTTTATTCCCTGTTTGCTTCGTCCTACCGTCCGGCACGACCGCCGCCCGGCATTATTACGAGGCTACGCCGTAGAGAGCTGCACAGAATCGGTGCGCGCCGTAGAGGGATCACCGCTGTGCTCGTAGAGCGTTCACCGCACGATCTATCGCCGAAAACGGCAGACAAATAGGTGAGCGTGAGGTCATATTAGTTTGTGACTGCGGGAGGTAGTTTAATAGCCCCCGGGTGGTGTTTTAAATACGGCGAACTAAAATCACTTTTAGGGAAGTCTTGTTAAGGTTATTTTAATTGTAAAATAGCAAATTTTTTCAACTTTAATCAAAATTTGTATATATAAATATTTCACTAGATTCAGTGCATTTGAATAATTTATCGATTATTTTTCTCCTCGTTTTACTATTTAACCTATCCTCTCCGGTATTGTAAACTGAATTTACATTCTCTCTAATTATGTGAATTTATACCTATAAAACTCTGTCTGTCTGTCTATCTGTTGTCTACACAAATCTACACCGTTTGTCCGATTCGATTCAATACTTATTTTTCAATTCAATAATCAATTTTGCATACTTATACTTAAGGACCTGGCGGGTAACATAGGTGACATTTCCCTCCTATTCTTTTACCCCTTCCCTTTCTCCTGATATATTTTCGATGAAAATCTGTACCGTTTGACCAATCGAACTCAAAATGTGGAAACTTATTCTTTAGGACCCGACAAACAAATATACAAAATAAACATTTTAAAATCTTTTACTTAAAATATAGGTACTATTATTTTTTTAATATTTTTCATTGTTAATTATTAATTAACCATAAAAAGTGTATTGTGTAACTATATCATTATTAATTATTAATTAATCGTAAAAAGTGTATTGTGTAACATATTCAAATGTTTAAAAAATATTCATACCTTGTTCCTTAATGTTACTCTATTACCATCTATTTACGACCTGTTGACGGTCTTTTTGTTAAAAAATAAAAATAAAATATTAGCATATATTTTTTTGGAATGTAGTAGATTCAATGTTGTTAAATGCAGGATTTTTCATAAGTCGAGTCCACAACACAGCCCTTACTTATCCAACATACAAAGGTAAATAATAGTAAAATAAAATAAAATTACCAAGAAATATCACATAACAATTATATAACAAATTATAATAATAATCTTGTTCGTGAAAAAACCTTACATTCGTGTCATAAGCTCGAAACTTAACAATAAAAATCCGGCCTAAGAACGATTCGTTTTAAATGTATTACTGCAATCAATTGAAGATGTTTTAAAAAATTATATCAAAAATTTTAATGTTTTTTACCTCGAAACCTACATTTTATAAATGTTGCGCATTGGACAACTCTGCAATAGAAACTTTTTAATGACAATGCACGCGTGCAGTGAAACATGCAATCGTAACGACAATGACGTATGAATTTATTCTATAAAATGCAAGAAGTCACGTTTCAAGAACAAATTAACGATAAATGTATGAAAATTCACGTTCCAAAGCATAAAAGTTACTGAAACCATTAACAAACGTGTGCCCAAATTTATGAATTTTACGTTACGTAGTATTTATATTTATGTTTTATAAAATTATTCATAAGCAAAATCAATAATTTTAATACGAATTATAATCTGAATTTAAATTATACAAAAAGTTATTTTTATTACAAAAAAAATGTGAGAATTGTTTATTTATTTCAATAATAAAGTGATTTTATCAAATATCGAAAAGCAGTTGCGCCGAAAATATATTTTTATATTATACTTAATTACCCACCGCTCTAAATAGTAGCTTTATTTTGTTAGTTTTTTCTTACTTTACTGATATTACCTTAATTTTACCTATATAATGTCTAACAAAATAATTATCAGGGCGACATTTATGTCCATTAGGGTGTATCAAATGAATTGTGAAAAAAGTTTTATTTATATTTTTAAACGTTATAAAAAGTTTCAGTGCGTTTATAAGAAAATGTAAAAACGTTGCAATTTCAGTTTATATTCTGAAATGGTTGGTTTTTAGTGATTTTTCAGAGGTGGTAAAATGTTGTTTTCTTTAAATATATTTTTATCAGATTATTGAAATTCGTGATAAAACAAAAAATGCATGTGAATTTTAAGTTTAAGCAATAAAAAACATCTGAAATCGCTCAATCGAGGTAAGGTGTTATAGGCTGACATACTGTCAAAATGTACTTAATTATAGTATAATTCTAATGCTGGCTGTGTTTTGTTAGAGCAATAGCGTTAAATTTTATAAAAGCATATTGCAAATACAACGAATATATCTTTCAGATATATCGATGTTTCAACGCCATTTAATATAGGCTAGAAGTACCAATTTTAATAAAAACTGTTAATTAAGTATTAAATTACACACGAAACTGCAACTTATGGGTAGGTACTAATAAATTCGAAAATGGAATAAACGACAAACCCTATTGTCCATCAATATAGCAATCATAATAAATATGTACATTTTTTAAATGTATTACAACAATATTGAAGATAACAATAATTCTATAAAATGTTAGTCAAGGCATATCCGATATTCAAAATATATTCATATAATTTTTATGTAGTAATGTTACATATACTTCATTATATAATAATATATTTAAAGATATCTTAATTATTTTATGTATTTACAGAATTTATTTAAAGGTAGCATGTTTTAAGTTAATTATTATCTGCCATGACTAAACTATTAATTATTTTCACTTTTTTTTTTTTTTAATCTCTTTGATAGTACAAACTTAACCAAATCAACTTCGTTAGGTTCATCTTATTGAAAATAATATTAATTTACCTTAACCACAAACGCCGAAGTTTCTTCGCTAACTTTCGTTTTGCCTGAAAGCCTCCAAAACCTTCTCTCTGGAGGTTGCTCATCCCCCTCTTGAATAGGCTCATCAGGTCCCCGTACGTTTCCGTGAAACAGTGAGATGATACGCCAACTATTGTGATAAATTTATTTTTAACATAATGAATGTTGTCTAAATATTCATTGGGGTTTATTTAGATGATTCTTCTAAATAAACCCTAATGATTTATAATGATCATTCTTTTGAGATTAATAAGGATTTACAAATTTTACAAGCAAATTATACATAATCACAGTTTGATAAATTAGAAATTTTGGAGATAAGAAAGAGTGTTAATAGTAAATTGAATATTATAAATAATCAGGTCCTTTTTGCAAATAGTTATCTTTTAAATTTATTTTCATGTTAAGTAGGTACTTTATACTATTCATTTTCCATATATTACTTTTTAATATTTTGATTATCTATACTTCGATTTTTAAATTTTATTTTTGTTATCGTGACGAAGATGCCATTGGCTTCGAAACATGTAGAATTTTTTCAATATTAAAATAGTGGTGTAAACAAAGTTTAATTCTATAAATTATAATTATAATGTTACCACAAAATAATTTTGCTGTGTTTGAATAAAAATCTATATTATTTACTTAGATGTGAAATAGAAAAACCCTAATATCTCTCAAATGTATATATATCATTTTTAATTAAATTATTTTAAAATTCTTAACAAAACACGATTTAATAAATATTATAAACTTAATATAATAACTTTGAAATCTATAGATTTTTATTATCAATAAACCGTAGCAAAAATCATACATTTTATTATTGTTTCATTTTATTTATATCTGTGAAAACATTGTATGTATTATATGATAATTAAAATATACGGGAAAACTCTTAGAAATGATAAAAAAACAATGTTTAGAGTTTATAAAATTATTTCCAAAAATATTTTTATTTCATTTATAAGTCTGCAATAAATTTATGTTATTTGTTGAAGATGTTATTTTTAAAGATGATATATAGCTTTGTGTCAATCATCTTCGGCTAAACCAAACGGATTTCCCTCCCCCCCTCGCGGGCGCGGTAAGGCGGTCTCAGTAATTACGACAGGCAAATTAAGCAGCAATGCAAGTGTGGTCTCTGCCTTTGGCTTAGGTCCCCCAGGATCCCAAAAGAGGTGAGGAGACGAAGGGTGGATTTGCCAACCCCTCCTCCGGCTCCTCCAAGGGTTGCGGGCCCCCGGAGATTCTCTCCTTCCGCGAGATTATAAAGCCCTCTAACCTCGAAATTTATTCGAAAAGGCCAGACTTCATAAGCCATGTGTGAAAATTAAAATTATGCAACACAAAGTGACTACTATTCAATCCTAATGGAAACGAACATCTTTTGCGCTTTTACATTAAGAAATACTTCAAATTCTCAGATTATATTGAATAATTCGATGTTTTAGATCTCCTAAATAAATTTATAGGATGAATTGACATCTCAACTTAATTTTACTTGAGGTTATTTAGTTATATACTGGGATACCTTAATTTAAATTATACAATTTAGTAAAAACTCGATATAATAGACTATTTCGGGTGAATGAATACCCCGTGAAGCCGATAGGATGTTATATTATTTAATAGTTAAAGATATTTTGTGTAAATTTTCCGAATGCGATAGTTCAAAAATGGACGCACATTTTTTCAATTAAAATCTATTGAAATATTGAACTTAATATGTTGATTATAGTTGTAGATATTTATTTATTGAAGATAGTACTTGATATAGGGAATATTAAATTACGTCGGCAAAATTACTATTGTTTTTTAAAATACAGCATATTTTTAAACAACCGTGAATTAAGAAAAACAACAACATCTTTAAAATCAATAATAAATTTTCATATGGACATTTCATTGGTTTAGTCGAAGTCTTCGATTTTGTCGACCTACAGTCTACAGTCCAAATCACACAAAAGTACTAAACTTCTACATATACAATACAAACACATCAATTTTGTACTTATTCTTTTTCTTATTCAGTCTTCATCTCTCCACTGCTGGATACATGCCTCTTCCATACCCTTCCCTCCTTCCTTGTTATTTGCTAGTAGCCTGGAAACAATTTCTTACTAGAAACATCTATTTTGTTTTTAAATCTCATCAAATTTTAAGAGTAACATGAATGTTTTAAGACTGGATTATTAAAAATTGTTAAATATGTTTTCAGAAGAATTGTTAAATATGTTTTCATTTGTTGGCATTTCACTAAAAGTTACATGTAGGTATCTACCTGCAGGTCTAAATAAATCCTATCCCGCATCTTGCAACTGACAAAGCGAATGTTACACGAGTCTTTGGTTATCTAAATTAGCGTACAAGATGTAGTAAGTTAGGTACCTGGCCGCGCGGGTAGGTACCCGCAGCCGCCGCGCCGATGCTCCTCTATGCATAATAATATAAATATCTATGCTCCGTCTTGATAAATATGGCGGGCACGTTTATTGGTGAAAATATTTTGTTTGCCTACAACATCTTCCTAATTAGGACGCTCCCCTCTTCGCTCATCCTAATTCACTTAGTTAACGTAAAATAATTACGATGAATAAAATCTCTCGTATGATAAATTTGTTTTCGTTGATAATTTAGAGATGTTTGTTGCGTTTGTCTTGATTTTGACTTTATTTTATCCAATACATTGTCCTTCAAACTATATGTACCCCTATATATTAAAGAAAACACATTATTATATATTCAGAACAAAGTTCTGTGAATTATTCAGTCTGGACACTCACTGAAACGCATATTTTTGCGTTTCTTTTACGAAAATGTGGGTTTTTATTATTAATTTATATCAGAATGTATATGCTAGACTTCAATTTTTTTTAAGGCAATAACTTTGATAAAATATTTGTTCTTATACAAAAGTAATATACTGAACATTATTTACAATAATTAAGAAAATATAAGCATTAATCGACAGACCGCGGCCAAAAAAATCGTTTTTAGTGTCCTAGGTGGCGCAAAGTTTTAATGAATATTTATATGTACGCATAATATTAAACTTATTATAAATTATAAAATTGAACTTCGTTTCCCAGAATTTTCTAAAAAATTATTATACTTTGATGTTGATTTTAAATAGGATAATTTATAATCGATACTAAAAATATATAATATATAACAAAAAAGGAATCAATTAAAAAACCAGTCAGATTATTACTAGAATTATTATTGAAATATTTATTTTTTAATTTAAATTAAATACTTTGTTTGATAATCGGTGTTAACATAATGTAACGAAATGGTAAAAGAGATTATGTACAGAAACTCTCGTAGTATGTCGATGACGACAATAAGATTGCAGTTTCTAGAGCCTTCTAGAACACACTACAATACTCTGGTATACAATACAATAAAATTCGGGAAATGTCTACAATCATCTGGAACATTATGGTTAACACTCGAAAATAAAATATTATTCTCAAGAATTCGAAAAACACATGAAAAAAACATTAATACAAGGAGCACCACGATGCACAGTCACTTTGTTTTGACATTTCTATCAGTGCGAAGTAATCCGCGGAACAACGGCTGGGATGGCCAGTCGTGAGGTATTCGGAATAACTTATATTAAGTGAAATAATCGAGCAGAGTACCTAACTTGGCGATTAATACAAGTTCGAGAATTGGATGGAATATTCTAGCAAGTTATTTATAAAGTGTTATCTAGCAATAGTAAAGAGTAAAGTCGAGTGAATTAGTGTGAATAATTTGTTTTTTTCCAAATAAAAAGGACAAGAACACACAATAAAAAAATATAACAAATTTGTCAAAAATAGTCTTCTTTATTATTTACAAATACTTGCCAACCTACTACAAGTTTTTCATCCAGTCTTAACTCCAAGAATGCATTGTTCGAATATAAGTCGTTGAATGTGCTTATTTTAATCTCTTTTGCATTACACTTTGAAGGACTATAATTAAATTAAATATTAAATGTAACATGAAAGCAAACAAACAAACAAACAATAAATAGTTGAGATGGTATGGGCACATAAGACGGAGACCACCAGAACACAAGGTGAAGCAAGCAATGTTTTTGGAGCTTCATCGACAGTCATCCAGAGGAAGACCAAAGATCTCATGGATGACCCAATGCTCCAAAATGTTACAGAGAAACGGCCTGGGTGAAAGCGATACCCAGAACCGAAGAAGATATAGCCTGAGTACGAGAAGAGCTGACCCCAACAGCCTACCTAGGCAATGAGTTGGGATAGTGCAAGGAAGAAGATGAAAGCAAAATAGTTTGTCTTGCAGGACAAAAAAAATCTTTCGAATAGATGTTGATAGAGTTTTTTATTTATAGAATTCCGAATGTAAGAAAAAGTACATATGTGTACTTTATCGAGGTCAGTTTCTCTGATTTTAGATTATTTGAGTCAGTATATTATTTATTGCATAAAAATTTATTCAAAAAAGACCACGAGACTATTCAATGCAGCAACCAACTGTACGATGAATTTGGCATCTTCAAATTAGATAGCATATTTATAAGGAATGCAATTTTCCTAACATATAAAATATAACAGACAACAAAAGACAATGCCATGCACAGAAAGTCTTTGTATCCCGCAATGTAATTCTGCAACCACGCACCATCACTATTCATATTTCGATTTAAAATTTTAAAATGAACTTCCACTAAATATTGAAAAATAATAAATAAATAAATCCATTGAATTAAATAAATTTGTATTTTTGAAATGAAAACATTATTTTTATGTTATATTTCATACATCACTTGATTATGTGTAATAAATGTTTAAATAGTTCCAGTTTAAGAAACATTTTTACCGATTTTAATTGTATTACATTGTTCCTCCACTGAGCACGAGAAATACACATTTTCATTTGATTTAATTTTTAATAGCCTTAATGTGTAGTGTTATTGTAATATATTATTATTTGCAAAAAAAAAAAATATATATATAAAATAACAATAATTGTTGCAGTCCGTTCTTATATTTGCTCCACGGGTATTCCACCAAATGAACCTAAAATGCGTTGCAAATGAAGGGTTAAAATATCTTCTGATTTTTTGCTCATACGTTTCCAGTAATATTTGAATTCTCTCGAATCTGCATGCACACCCTCCGGCCCTCCGTTACACCCTTAGACCGGACCACTCGTCCTAAGAGTATCTCACAAAGCATCTCGTTAGTGGACAACCTACACTACTCCCCTGAGTTTTTGCTTAGCCCTTACTACCCATTAAAATACAATTTCCCGCAAAACACACTATGTACTAATCACGGTTTGCGTGCGATTTAAGAATAACAGGTGGGATGTCGTTTTGATTATACATTACAAAAATATTAGGGGAAACATTTTATAATTTGTTTTGTTATTAATAATACATATTTGAATACATAATTTTGGCGTGTTTGGTTGAATACAACTATTTTTTATTCGCATACTTTAGTTCTGTGAAATTCGTTCAAATAAAATATTACTCGAGATGTCGTGCACAAGATATTTATTCTTCTCCAATTACAATTGCCACGCTCTTGATAATCATATTCTGATCCCAAATTATTTATAATTTTAAATCTATATTTTGAAATTCTGATCAACTCAGGCAGGTAGAAAGGTAAGTATTTAAGCCATATACGTTTTACAGTTGATATTGTTATCTTACCGACGATCTTCGAAATAGAACACAGACCTACAATCACACGAAGAAACAGAAAAATGTATGGATAAGAGAGAACACAATAGTAGGCGATGTAATTGAATGCGCTAGTGCAGCCACATCGTTCGGATAGTATTACGAATGTAGTTGCCCGATGGAATGGAATCAAGAGGCCGCAAGGCTGCCCTAAAATTCGCTGGACTCTGGAGATTATAAAATCGATAGAGAAAAGTGGGGGACACTTGGGTGGTCTTCATCTACCAGTGTACAGAAAACGGCTGACGATAATCTCGAAGATTTTAACTCTAAACATTTATTGAAACTGAACACAGCTTAACAGCGAAAAATGTAAAGAAGTATAGAAAATAAAGAAATATTCCTTCTTCCATATTCATAAAATTCATCCTAACACATTTGGAAACAGATACACCAAGCGATTTATTTAAAATGGATTTAAGAATATTCTTTTTTTGTGCTTTGTCAGGTGAGTGCGCCAACACACCTATCATTTTTATCCAATGCGCTTTTTATAATTGTGGTAATCTTTGCTATTGCACCTGTGTACTGAATCCTGTCATAAAACCAAATTGATTTTTATTTATTATGTTAAATTTGTTTATAAAACTGGTTAGATGATTTTTAATAATTTTTTCATACATTTTAGCAATGTTTGAGACTAACAAGATTGGACGGTAATTGTTTATATTTTCAGGGTATCTAGTCTTATAAATTGGGATTACTAATATTTGTTTATAGTTGGCAGAGAAGATGGCCCACTGAAGACTTGTATTTATTATACGCTCAATTGGAATATTTATAATAGAGCTTATCTATTTTAGTACCAAATTAGTTGTTACGTTGTCGTACCCTGGTGATGATCGTTCTTTTAAATTCATAATATTTTTTTGATTTCTTCTGGGTTAGTAGGCTAGAATGTTGTGAGTTTATCACACTTAGATTCAGCTACATATTGTTTTTGGAAAATAATAATCTTCAGCTGTCGGATACTAGCTATATAAAAAAATATGTATTTTGGTACATTATTCTATAATTTATTCGTTTTAAATCTAAAAAATTGTTTGCGTGTAGGTACTGTATTGCATTAATAAATATAAAACAAATCAAAATAGATTCTTTAATTCTGGATAAATTTTCTTCTCGCGTATATGGTAGCAGAGATCGTGCTACTTTTGAGGCAAATTAATATTCGTTAAATTATGTCCAATAAAGTTTTCATGAAATAAATTTATCGATTTTCCTACGAAAGGAAGTTTCAGCGTTGTAACGTGAATACATAGGTAGTATAAATTTCTAGGTATAAAACTTGTATGCCACGCAAACTCATTGCTCCCGATAACTTGTACAGTTTCAGTTCCTAAGAAAAAATGTTCAGTATTAATAAGAATCCCCCGAGTTGATGAGTATCAAACCAGCCGTGTAAAACTAGATGATTTGGAAAATTAGCAGACTTCGTAATAATAAGTCACAAAAATTAATATCATACAATCAGAATTTTTTATACGCTTCATTGTACACATCTACGATTGTAGAATAGATATTTGTAAAAAAATACGCACATACAACAAGAAATTAACGTCATTTAAACACAAATAAATTTTTCAAGTACATTAGACGAACGATTAACCAATAGGAATAAATTTATAAACGGATAACACCAGCATAAATTTTATCTAGGAATTATTTTATTTTTATAATAATTTTAGAATTATTTTAAAAGACGTACTAAAAAAACACTGCTCGCTTTAATAGAGACTTTGTGGGTAGGTAGGTAGGTAGCCAAACTAGGTGAATAGGAATGTATGAGAAGCATCTGTTCAAATAAAAAATGAATATATGTAAACCTAGTTAGTATTACGTTGCGCAAGTGTTACGTAAAACTTCCATCGCGCGGTAAAAAGTAATGAATGAGTTCAAAAGGAAAGTAATAAACATTACGACGATTGACGTCATATATAAAAATCATAACGAACGACCGCCGTAAAACCGGAAAAATGCTTTTCCTTTTCCTCAACTCTGACGATGGTCATTTTGTCAGAAGTTCGTCAAAGCCACAAAACGCATGGTGTAACAACCAAGAAAATTAATTAACGTGTTACGTAAGATTTTGTTGAAAGAAAAATTATAAACTTTTTCACAAAGTATTTTATTGTTTGTATAATTAAGGTCAACGAATTTCTCAGATGTTAACCCTCAGTATTTCGTCTCGTGTTTGTGCTTATGTAATTAAAAATTACTTTCTCACGACTTCGATAATTATGTAATGCAAAAATTTTTCAACACGAGTTTCAGTTAGCAAACAATTTTAACAACTTTTTTGACGAATCGCGAAGTAATCAAAATTATTTTTATTGCATAATTCTCCTCCGCTGCGCCACGAAGGCTATGTGGGATTTCTTTATTGTGTGTTTGTTTACGAATTACTCCATTATTTTATTTTCAAGCTGGCTTATATTATTTTTTATTCAATTTATATTCAATTAACTAAATTTCAGGGGACACCTTAATTGAAATCTTCAATATATATTTTTTAATTACTTATTTTCACAAAAGGAAGTCGTTTTGGTACCCAGAAGTTACTTATTCTACTCAAATAAATCAGTAAGGATACTGTAAAAGTAACTAGTGCACTAATTGGATAATAGCAACATAATTTTGTGGTGACGTTATTATTATTTAAAAAAATATAACACTTAATATAAAACCACTACTTACTAAATAAAAAAACATAATTCAGGACCAATAGTTCCCTCATTAGATACAACGTATACTAATATTAAGATAGGAAACATAAACAAAAACAAAAAAATATTAGGCAGTCAACAACTAATTAGGAATTAATGTGAAAACAATTTTAAAAAATGCCTTTTTGCAAAAATTATTTAGTTATTTATAATATTTAATTTGCTATTAACCTTTTTCTAATATCTTAAATTTGCAATTCATGTAACTGTGATCCAATGTTTTTTGTTTTTCAAATTTCTAAGCACTTGTTAATATCAAGAACCCTTGTTTATTAGAAAAGTTGACTGGAAGATTCTGAGTAATTATTACTGTAACGGCTTAAGTGCTCCTTAATATTAATATTTAATTTTCTTTTAAAATGTGTAACCTATAAAAATTATTGAAATCATTACAAATGAAATTAATTTTTATACAATTTTATTTATATATGTTAATTAATTTATTCTTTGTTTTTATTAATGTCTACTCTTCAAATTTCAATTTAAAATATATGCTGTCTCCTGATGAAGGGAACATTGCTCCCGAAACGTATTGATTTTTTCAATAAATAGTCGTTTTATACAATATGTTTCCTTTTTATCAATGTCATAAGTTTTTTCATATAATTATTTTCTTTAAAATCAGTGTGTAATAGAATATTTCTGCGATTAAAAAATTAAACTGCTTTTTAATACAATAAACAATAATAACATACCAGACCCCTGAATTATTTTGAAAAGAAGCTCCAAACATATTGATGGTGACGTAAGTGTGGTCCAATCATGATGATAAAGGTATTCGAATTTTAAATTCCTGATAACAATAATTTTTCGGAGAAGCTGAATATTTAGATAATTTTTTTTTCGTGCGCAGATAATTAATTGCATATAGAATGGGGCACCAATTCGTGAGCAACATAGAGGAAAATAATGCTTGAAATTGTTTTTTCCCAAACCATCAGAAATATTTGTTAAAATCTTTGACCGCTCTATATGCTTATTTAATAAATAATGTTTTACTATTAATTTAGGGAATAGGTTAGGAACAAATGTCAGATGAAAGCTATCCCTCTATTGTAGGGTTATTTAACAGTATAATAAAGGAATAGGTAATGAATAAATATTCGGATAAATAAATAGGCATTACGATTGTGTTTTGCCTAATGAAAATGACTAATTACTATAATATATTTAACTTTTTGTAACAAATTACGCTTTTTGAACCTTTTTATACAAAAAATTCTAATCTTGAAAGTATTGGCATGGTTATCTATGGAAGTACAATACAGGCTATGCCACTCTTAGGTGAACATTTTTAGAAAGAGAACAATTCACGCGTGCAAATTACACAATAGACATTGGCCCCGAACAGAACAGGCGCAGACCTCCCGTGAAATGGAAAAATCCCGTCAGGGTTGGACTCCCTCGCCGATGTGATTGGTAGCGTTACATCAGCTTCATTTAACAGGAATCCATGCACAAAAGAATCCGGAAGAAATAACAAAGTGAAGGGAGATCCGCGAATTATCCCCAGTAGTTGTAAATAATGCTCCTGTGCAGTGGCAGTGACGAATAAAAATAACGAAAATTAAAAGTAATTATTTTAAATATGACACACAACACTTGCTCGATATCACGTTTTTATCGAAGACATAAACCTATTGATAATAATAATCATCGGCGTTAGGGCGATAATCCGAAATCTGAAAATCATATTTTAATGTGTAGTACACCACATCCCTTTTTTGGTGATAAATTATATTTTCGTGGTAATAAATTCTACATATCGCTTTTTATTGATGTACGTAGAATTTTTCTAATAACTGTTTAAGTACCTCGTTTTCAAACATACTTTTTATTTACATTATTAAATTAATTAAATCCAGTGGATTGAGACAATTCATCTAATAGGCAAAAATCAATTAAATTTTTTTTGTATGTTTTAGTCAAATCAGCCCATTCCGACATAAAAAAATCCTATTTCTAAAATTGAATGTATTAACGACTTTCAGTTTTCTTTAACTTTTAACCTATCTCAACCAAATTAAGCTGAGTTATACTTTAGGACCCTGCACAAAACATAGGCCTTCCAAAATCTGACGTGATTTCCGCGAATCACTCAGTTATATGTTCAATTCATGGAAGAAATTTACTTGGCTTGGAAAAATCACCCTGTCAAGGTCCGCTACTGCTAAGAAGGAATTTTGTTGCCTTCCCAGATTGTCCGCGTATTGTTTGTTTGTGTTTCCCCAATAAACCATGATTGGTTGCCTGTAACGCCCTGGTAGGTTCTGTTTGTTTATCTGCTTTCTGAAGGAAGCCTCTGTAAATCGCGAGGGCTCAAGGAGTGCACTAAAAGGGAATTCTTACTCGTACAGTTCATGTTTCTTTATAGTGTACTACTTATGTAGTATGCATGTACTACTTTATTTGCAGGTTAAATCGTACACACACCATATTTAATCACTCTTTATATAAGCACTTATTATACAAATCTATACACATGAACGAACATACGATTTTAAAATATCAATGATATTGTAAAATTCTATAACAGTTCCAATACAAAAACCTACAATTCTACATTATTTTTCTATTCCTTACACTAATATTATGTTTTAAATCACAAAAATCTTTAATTTCTTCCAAACATTTAATTGTTTCTATAGTTAGATAATGAATCCCGTCAATATGGTGATCTTACATTACTAAATTATATTAATTTACTTAGTTACTACGTTTTCCAGTAAAAGACAATCAAGACCTGATACTCAATTAGTTACATTTTTAATACTACAAAATTGTACTAGGTACCTACCAAAAAAAAAATGTATGTCGGTCGACCACAGTAAAAAGACCATTCCCTAGCTTTGTCCGGTAAGAAGAAAGCGGGGGAAAGTTTACAAGCCTGAATATTATATTCCAAAAAAAAAAAAATTTTTTCTTTTAAAAAAAGTTACTCACTAGAAAAACTTATTTTGTGTTCATTTTTGCATCGTAACAATACACATATTTTTTGCGTACATTCTTTTGAATGCGGTCTAGCTATAGTAATTAAAATTCAATGAAAATATCCCACACATAAAGCATGAAATAACTGTTTTTTTCTGAACTGAAAACTCACTAAAAGTGATCTTGGACGTCATGAAACTCGCACAGATTACTATATCTAAAATTTCTATATCAACGAAACCATTTTCAGCTCGCAACTACATTTACGTCATTGGTACACTCACCTATATATAATAAAGCAAAATACCTTTTTAAGTATGTGAACGGGTGTAATTTTTTGTTCCATATTTTTTGATTGTTTAATAATGAATTACTAAAAATAGTTGTGAAATTAACTAGGAGACAAAATAAATTATTAGACTGTATGAGTAGACATTTAATAATCATATCGAAAACATGACGCGTATTTTTTATAACTCCGAATAAACAATTCGTGATGATTTAATTTGTTTACACTTTTTTCTTTCTTCCCGAATATAAAATGCATATAACATAAATAACGATCCAAATTATGGACGAAGCCGGATTGTAACGCAAGTTTGTTTACAAATATAATGAAAGGTCCATTTTTTTCAAACAAATATACAGGTTATCTCGTAGCTCGTACCAAAAACATCGGGGAAGTTTTATTCATTAAATTTTAATAAGAAAATATTTTTTAAAATGTCAACGGTTAAGGCGATAAGAGACGTGAAATGTTGGATTTTTAAAAATATTTCTAACCTATCTTCGGTAAAACATTGGAATATGTTATGACGTGAGGTTCTGATGCTTCCATCAGAACTCCTCGTCACCACCAGTTTTGCTCAGTCGGATAAGAATGGGACTCACCTTACTTCTACATTTCAAACTCAGGGTCCTTCTGGTGTCGTGTACGCTGCACTTCAGCTGTCTCTCATTTTAACATATTTAAAGTTGCAACAGTTCAATGACAAGGTTATACAACGAAACATTATTTAGTTAACATGTGAATTTATTCAAATAAATTTAATCAAAAATTAATTGTGCCACAGAAGGTGACAATTTTCCATAAAATATTTTTGTGAATTTTGCACATCGAAATCTATTTTTTACAATAAATGGAGTTGAATAATTTAATTTACCGCGCCTCGACATCAGCTCTAGCGGCCGCATTAAACAAGGATGGAAAAGACAATCGAAACTAATTTTTTTTTTATACTACTAGCGGTGACGGCAGCGCTGGTGTCGGAAACGCCGGCAATCACATTCTGTAGATTCAATTAACGTCAATCAGGTCAAAATTTCTATATCAGATTCAAAAACAATGAAGCTACAATAGTCTGTGCGAATACATTCGCTTGGTGACATTGATTTCAGATTACATGTCACAATTTCTGTCATAAACACCGCTTCTCGCATGTAGTTAGCAATGTTCGTTTAAAAACGGCACGCCCACTGATGCATTTGTTCTATTCAATTTACGGAGCCAGATAAACTCCCAGCTCGCTCCAGGCGTGACGTGAGTTGATGATTAAAAAATTTGGAGTACCAGGCATGTCGTGGTCTTCATTTTACTGGCCTTGCATCTGAAGCAGGATTGCTCCTTTATGGGTCCAGAGAACAACCCCGCCCCGAGGCTTTGGGCTGCCGATGCAGATGACTTCCGGAACATCATCTCTGCAGCTGCCCCCCAGGCGTTGCAAGGGATGCACCTTTCACTCAACGACGCGTCATCTTGCAATGGCGCGAAACGCTGGCGTGGAAGGACCCTATGTACGAAAGACATTATTAAACAAAAAATCATGTAAGTTCACAAGTTATCTTTATGCCACTTCAAATTGCGTCTCTCGGAATGAGCTTACCT
>JADDOH010007357.1:0-18281 GCA_016648135.1 Agrypnia vestita | reverse complement strand
GATGCGGATGAAGCAGTCAGGGTACGTATGAGCCATCCGTCTAACCTTAGATGTCAACAAAATATAATGGAAACTATTGATAATGTCATCCGTCGTGTAAGTCCATATGCTCTCCAATACAAAAGGTTGAAAGAAGCGGTTGAGGAAGAAGAATCTATAGTTGCAGAGCACGGGGGCCAGATGCGGAATATTCAACTACTCTTTACGCGTTCTTCGTTAGATGACCAAAGAAGGTATAATGCTCCATCTAATAATAATGAAGTCGCCATTGTGTATGTAGCAGATTACGAAGGTATGTTACCGCCAAACGTAGATTTTGCTGTTCACCCTAAGAATGTAGGAGGTCTCCAGCGTATTAATATGTTATCAAAACATTTAGATCCGATGGTTTTTCCATTGTTATTTCCATAAGGTGAATTTGGTTGGACTCTACAGCCTTAAATAATACAACATTAACTGCATGGTTTAAACTTAACCAACAAGATAATGAGGCACGTAATATTAAGTATCAGGATTTAACTAATTTCTATGTTTTTTCTAGCAATAAGCAGTGGAAGAGGCAATGTGGCGGGGACAAGATTATTGGTCGCATGTCCCCCGTTTCTCCTAGAAATATAGAATTATACCATTTAAGACTTATTCTTTTACAAGTGACTGGGGCTACGTCCTTTGAATCTTTGCGGACTATTAATGGTTGTCTTAGTTCCTACATTTCGTGATGCAGTACGAGAATTAGGACTCATCGATGATATTGGAGAATGGCAGCGTTGCATGGCTGAAGCTTCAACGTATATGATGCCCAAAGCTCTTCGTGACCTATTTGTCTTATTAATGATTCATTGCCTCCCACCATATCCGTTGCAGCTGTGGAACGATTTCAAAGATTTGATGTCAGAAGACTTTAGTCGTCAAGGTGCTACTGCAGAAATTGCACAAAATTGTTCCCTTTTTTATATTCAAAAGGCATTAATAAATGAAAATTCTTCATGCACATCACAGGGTTTGCCGGGACCAGATTACAGCAATACTTATAATGAAGTGGTTGATATTAATTTAGCAATAGAAAGTTCTTTAGGGTTAGAGATGGCTGGAAAACTCAATCGAGAACATTGTGCTTTCGACAGTATATTAAGTAAAAAATTTCAGATGTACCTGAATCAAAAAAATGTTTCTTTATTGACGGTCCTGGTGGCACAGGTAAAACGTTCCTTTATAAGACTATTATACATACATGAAGAGGAAGATCTAAGAAAGTTTTATCTGTTGCTTGGACAGGAATATCAGCAATTTTATTACCAGGTGGACGTACATGTCACATGGCTTTTAATTTACTTCTTGATTTGTAGAATAACACAACATGCAGAGTGACATCCAAGAACCGTGCAATTATAAGTGCAGCTGATGTTATCATCTGGGATGAAGCGCCGATGGCGCCAGTTATAGCTTTAAATATAATTGAACGTACTCTGCGCGATATAATGGGTAATAATGATATTTTTGGCAAAAAAGTAATCATTTTGGGCGGCGACTAGACAAATTCTACCAGTTTCTCGAAGGGCTTTTCGCGGTCAGTTAGTAGCGACATCTATTAAAAACAGCCAACATTGGAAAAATTTTACTATTTTCAATTTGAAAACTAATGTCCCCGCTTTAGAAGGTGAAAATTCATTTACACAGTGGCTTTTAGATTTAGGCGACGGAAAGCTGCCTCCTGTGGAAGGAAAGTATGCGTCATCAGTGCTTATTCCAAATGAAAGTGTAAGTCAAAATGTTGTTCAAAGCATATATAAGGAAGTACATTCTATAGCGGATGTTCCCCTAATGAGTAAACGAGCGATACTGTGTCCAAAGAATGAACATGCTCGATTGGTTAACGAAGATGTACTCGGGCGTTTAGAAGGTCCAATCTTTACATTTTATTATGTGGATAGTATTAAAGATGATGGTCGTGAAATGGACTACAAAATGATATATTTTTAAAATACATTCATTTATCAATAATCATTAAACTAAAATGCTATGTAATTTATTAATAAATAAGACGCTGTAATTTTATCGATAAAAATAAATACAAAGAATAATTCGACAGCTGTTTCATTTTTTGTATGTCACTGACAGCTACCATAGACACTAAAACCTGATTTTTTTCTCCTCAATGTTGATGAATTCATTATTTTTAAACCAGCCAAACTTAAAAACTCAGAGTTGACAGCATCACAATATTATACAGTAACTGTCAAGAAACAAAAAAAGAAATATTGCTTACTTCAAAATACGGCCAATTATCAAATTGTATTAACTTTGTAACAGTAAGGAAATCAATCGTGTTGCAGAGCAAACACAATTGGCCGCGGGACGACCGTCATTGGCCGCGAAGCGGCCACAATAGCAAAAATGGAAATTTTCCAGATACAATTGGCCGCGAAGCGGCTGACGTAGGCATAGGTAAACAATTGTGTTTGCTGCACAGCAAACACAATTGGCCGCGTAGCGGCCATGGCTGGCCGCGGAGCGGCTGTCATTGGCCGCGAAGCGGCCACAGTAGCCGCCCGCAGGGCCTAGCAGTAAGCAATCGGCGAAGCCGATTGCTTTCCTGCTAGTTATTATATTATTATATCAAACTATTATGTAAAATGTTAGACCATAGACCTTTCAAGTTTCTATATTATTTTAAATGAAAAAAAATCTATCTACTTAGGTATAGCTAGCTATTAGGAGAGCATTGATTCATATGTTCTCCTAATGCTAGAAAAATTAATCATAATTCACGATACAAAGATTTCAAAACTCAATTTTAAATAAATTTCTACTGGAATGCCACAGTCGAATGTTAATTAAATAAATCTCACTCGATTTAGAATATAGATCCATCGACTACTGGAATGTAATTTTAAAAATTAAATTATTGTATGGAGTACGAAGGAGTTATTATTTACTATAAATTAATGTGAATTTTGTTTGTGAATTTCGATACTTCATTGAAGAGCGAAACGATTTTCTTTTTTCTTTCCTCCTTGAGGTCGAGCTTTGGAAATGGCTCCGTCGTAAAGCGTGGGATAGTGCGTAATGGCTTAAGAATTTCCGAACAAATTGTTTCACAAATTTCTTTTCCAGCTGCCATCAATATCGTTATTTTCTGCGCGAGTAAAGGCAACATTATAAACTCTGTTTACCAACATGGTTTTCTGGATTTTATTCTTTTATGGCAATCCCGTACAACTAGCTAATTGGTTGTGGAAGACACAAGTTCGTCTTATTCGTACTTATAAGTTTAATTGAAAATTGTCATGCTATTTCTAAATATTATCGAAGCATGATATTTCATTTTTTTATTTAACCCTCACATTTATGAGAAGAGAAATGGGAAACTTTTGGAAAAATAAGGATAATTGGAGTCCCAAAAAATAATCATGTCGAAAAACAGCATAACTAACATAAGTTGAACAGAAAGCTGGCGTGGTTACACTTTTATACAGATGCGAATATTTCGCATAATATTCTTTCTATTTTAAAACCAAGCTAAAAGTCGGTGCTATGAAAACAGGATTTACTTGCTGGTATCAGAGGGGGGTAATATTTTTAGGGGCCAATGGTCCCTTCATCAGGATACAACGTATACTAAAAATTAAAATCAGAAGCATAGCCATTAACAAAAACAAGAATAAATATAATATGGCAGTTAAATAAATAATTATGAAATGTGAAATATGAAAAGAAATTTAAAAGGTAAATATTTGCAAAAAATATTTAGTTATTTAAAATATTTAATTTGTTACCAACACTTTCTAATTCCAGCACTTCTAATTTATGTAACTGTTATTTGTATGCAAAATTCATAAGCCCTTATTAATATCAAAAGTATGTTTTTTTAATATTTCGAAATTTTCGTGATTAACTTTGTGGAAGTTCATTGTAAATAACTATGAATAGAACACAACGTTGTTTGCTTCACACAACGTTGTTTACTTCACACAATGTCATTGTGTGAAGTAAACAACGTTGTGTTCTATTCATAGTTATGTTTTTTTTCCAAAAGACGATTAGAAAATTCAGAATAGTTATATTAGTGTTCATAAAACTTCAAGTATATAAAATATTAATGTGCTTTTTCAGAAATATCGCATCCAATTCCAAATACTAATCATGGACAATTCTCGCAAAGAATTTTGCTTTTTATCTTTATTCAAATAATTTTATACTGCTTAGTCGCGGTCATGGAAAACTGATTTTTTTTATAAATATTGTTTTATAGGGGGGAATTTCTACACTATTTTGGTAATTACAACACGTACATGTTACACAAAAATTTTTGAAGTTAATAAAATGATGTTAAACACGATTAGTTCATAGACAAAATTTAACAGAAATTGATAACAAATTCAACCCTTATCTACACATGATATAAAACCAATTTTATTACAATCAGTATATCAACTACCAGTATAAGAATAAAAGAGGTATAATAAATTGATTGCATTAAATATATTTATAAAGCCATTAATTACTATAATAACTTACCTATCGAGATACGATGCATTAGTAACCCTTCAGAGTAAATCAAAAAAATTAAAATTTTCCTAAAATCAAACTTAAATTCATAAATCATTTAAACCTATAGCTTTTTTCAAAATAACTCCAATACTTTCATTATCAACTTATCTTTTTACCGTATTAATAAATAACTTGTATATACTACCTATATATTATAAGAAGAACTGTGGCTCCCTCATCAGACTCAAGAGCTTCTCTTCACTGATGAGGTCCTACATGACTATAAAGTATTTAAAGAACTGTATTTGTACTATATATTAATTAAATAAAAATAAATACAAAATAAAATACTATTGATACATAAAATTATGCACAAAATACATGTCATGATTGTGATTGCAATCAAATTTACATTGAAAAGATATAGTAAACACAGAAGCAGGACGATATCAGTTTAGATGAAATTTAACACTTTTATTATTTTTGAAACATAAAGTTAAGAGTTGAAATTACAGTAAAATGTTCTCAAATGGACGGTTGTATCGTAGCAAAAGAATCCAATACGGCTATTAAATTTAGTCACGTCGTGAATTTTATAATATTCCCCACGCCTCAGGTATTGGGTTTCCTTGCGATGATTTATTTGTTTTGCATTTTACCGGACGCAACCTGTTTGGCGAACTTTTGTTTCAAATCTTAATTTGCAGTAGGTATGCATGTTTAACAGTATTTTATATGAAAGTGTGCTCTAAGAGCACAGTTACTGGATTTGGTCCCCAGAGGGATGATTAATTAATTAGGGGTAAATTATAGAAGTCTCACAGTGACGAAGCTATTTATATGTGAGAAAAGTGGATGGAAGTCTCTTATACGATGGCTCAGAGCTTACAACATAAAAAATATCATATATACGTTAGTGAGGAAAATTGCTGTAAAAACTCCACTTTGAAAAATAAAATATAGAGGTATAATTACCAGTTAAGAAATCTGTGTATACTAACTTGTTAATGAGAAAAAATAACAATAGATATCTCTAGCAGAAACCAGTTCAATATATGAAATTTTCTTGATTCGAACTATATATATATATATATCTATATATATATATATATATATAGTATCTATATAACTTTAAAAAATTTTATAATATGTGGATGCTCTTACGATGGAATTAGTGTACGTTGCATTGTGTAGAGTGATCACTCAAACCAGTTCATACAGGTTGCAAGCCCTGAGCCATCGTTTAATTGACTTCCATCCACTTTTCTCATATACAAATAACTTCTCTGTGAGACTTCTATAATTTATCCTTAATTCAATATATATAATAATACAAACGGTGTCGTAGTTTATAAACGTAATCAGTTATACAAATTGTCGAAAGCAAATTATTGACGACTCAATTGTATCAGGTTAGATTAGATTAGGTTAGGTTAGTAAATGTGGTACTAATTCGAACAAAATGCCGTGGCAGTTAGCATATTATAAAATGACGAAACATAAAGCATTTTTTAAAACGTATTTATCTTTGTAAACTGACTATGCCACGCCGTTTGTATACTTACAGGCGAATAACAAACTTTGTCTGCGACATATCTGTTATAATTTTACTACTTATTCTTATACTACTTATACTTATTCCGAGGTTTTCGTATTTTACTTCTTAATATCTTTTTTTTTCATATATATTTATTTTTTGTTACATATTACATTATATATATGCCAAACTGCACAGCAGTTTTACGGCATGGCTGCCTTCAATAGTTTTTATTTTATAATGAAGATTATAGTGTAGGTCATTATCGAGTATTGCATGATTTTTACAAGTGATACATGATATGTAATTATAAATTAATTAATATTAGGTACATAGCTTTAATATGTATTCTTTTCTTCTTCTTTCTAAGCCAATGGAGTTTTTTTCTCTTTAGTATAATTGCGTTTCGAGTACGGTGTGAACGTGGTTCAAATTCTGACATACCACATTTTTTTTTATGTATATTTATTAATTTTTTGATATTTATTACATTGTACATTGTCATTATTTATGGTAGAACTTGCGATCATTGTGGACTACTCTAATCGAACAGTATTCTAACCAATTTTGACGATATAGATATAGACATTTGACATGACATTCGTATTATTTAAATTTTGTTATATTATGCAATACGATAATACATTAGCGCATAGTACAATATACATATGTATATAAAATTCGACCTGCACCACAATTGTATGATACTGAATAGTTTTATGACTGACTGCCTCGGAATAACCGGGTTTATTGCCTTCCTTTAAATGTTTCATTCATCTGTAAAAACGGGACGAATAAATTACCTGTCGATAATTTACAAGCATTTAATGTGTCTACAGGTCAATTTAGTTCTAAAAAGAGAGCAGTAAAGTCATCTCATAAAGACATGATTGATAAATGAAGGTAAACTAATAATTTATATCAGTTTACTAAGCATAATTGTAGAAAATCTATTTCCTAGTGCAGGTCTTGCATTAGAACGATGTGTTGTAAAATTAGGGCTAATTACAGCAGATTGGCTAATATAAAAATAAATCCGTTTTCAAACCTTTTAGCTGTTGACAACTGCAAAGGTCCGAATCTCGTGTGCATTTTTTTTGTTGTTGAATAATTAATTACAACGGCTTGCTCGTTTATACCTCACAGCAAAAAAACCTTAGTTTGTAATAATAGACCAATAATAGACAATAGGTGTAATAATAGACCAACACCTAAAATGGCACAGCCACATTAGCGAGTTAGTCAAAAGAATAAGGAAATGCATATATATGTTCATAAGATTGCGTAACACACTAACCATAGATAATTTAAAAATGGTTTATTACGCTTCTGTCCATGCACTACTCCAATATGGAATCATTGGATGGGGAGGGGCGTATAATAACATCATAAACACAGTGAAAGTAATCCAAAGATCAATTATAAAAGTAATATTAAAAAAAAGAAAAACCTTCTCTACACAATTACTTTTCTCTAAATTCCAAGTTCCAAAATTAGAGAATGTTTACAAAAAAACGTCAATTATACAACTAATTAAAGAAAACATAACTGCTAAATTTGAAAAAAACACATCATTAAGATTCAAAAATAATTTTAAAATCCCAAAATATAATACCAAACTGTGTCAACAAAACTACATATACTTGGGCATAAAAAACTTCAATAACCTACCTACAGATATTAAGAAAATCGATGACTTACAACAATTAAAGAAAAAAATAAACCAACACTTTAGATCGATACAATTTGACAATGCATAACAAGACATATAGCTAACAAGACATATAGCAATGACATATAGCTAACAAGACATATAGCAATTGACAATGCATAACAAGACATATAGCTAAGGAACAAATAAGCCAAATCCAAAATAAACTAATAAAGTGTAAGCCCCTCACCAAGGACGTGAGCAAGTCTCATTTTTGGAGAGGCAAAGCAATAAAATAAAATGTATCTAAGTAGATTGTAATAGACAAATGTATTATGATTTAAATGTAGTTTTAATATTAAATAAATAAAATTAAATTAAATTAAAAAAAATAAAGTAATATATTGCATATTTATATATCATATTTTTTATTATCACGAGCCAAGTCCGTATTCCACATAAATAATATCAACATGCAACAAGGGATATTGACCAAGGGCTATCGGAGGACTCTCAAAGAAAGCAAAAATGTAATCCCTTAAGTAATGATATCGCGAAATATCAGCGACATTATTTACAGTGATTTATTAAGTTAATGCAGACTCGTATTTGATATACGATACCGGCTATTGGGATTTCATTGAACAGATCCTCCTTAAGTATGAGTTATACTCTTGCTAACAGTCTTGAATTTACATTTACGAGTATGCGCATACACGGTTAGGTTTACAAAATTTTACATAAATACATAAAAAGAAACACTTTCTTATAATATAATTACGAATGACAGATTGTTAGTTAAATTAGTATAAACCACTACCAGATTTTAGGTCTACCGGTTTCGAGACGTACACTACACTACTATGTTTACAACACTATACACCACAACCGTGGTATTGTTAACCTTTCACCAATAATTAATAACATGCGTGTTAATCTTGTCAAATACAAGCATGCACTAACTTGCCTACAGAACGATCAGGAATCTATAATTTTATCTAAGTGGTTTATACTAACTCAACTAGTAGTCTGTTACAATGTCTAACCCCAAAGTTAATGCCTTAAATATTTATAATATTATATCAATATTTCAGAATAGAGAAATGAAACGATTTTTATTATTATTACTCTGGTTTACATATCAAAGAACTTTTGTTTATTTTTCCAATGAAACATCTCTTTCGACAGTGATATATAAGTGAGTCTAAGAGCCCGTTTGAGGTCAGTAAAATGCGAGGAGAAGGAATGCTGCATACTTCAGACACATTGTGCTGCAATGAAAAATGCAATTTCTTAAAACTCATCATGCATGAGAAATAGAAAATGAGGTACAGGTAGCAATAGAACAAGGTGACCTTAGTAAAGTGGTTCAATTTCAAAATATTAGTTAGTCTTTTACATATTAAAAGAATAAATCGCCTACTGTAACTTCCTTCAACAACCTTCAATAGAAGATGCCACACGAAGAAGAAATATTTGCATGTCTTGATAATTTACTAAACTAACAATAAACAAAACTTTACAAATATAACGTAAATTTAATGAATTTTCAAAATTATATTATTAGGTTATTAATATACATTTTATGTGTATCATTATTTTTTAATATTCAAGAACATCGTGACTATCCATTAGATTTTTTTGAAAAATCAGATTTGATAAATTCACATACAATATGTATGTAATCCCGATAGCTTAGCGGTACTGTTCCAAGAGTCATGGATTCGAATCCAAAATGGAAAAATTTTGGATGAAAATATCGATTACGCCTGGCCTTTTTAGGTTTTAGTTTATTTGAAAAGTCTCGCATAAATTATCTCAAGTTTTTTTGACGTAAAAACGAACAAAATTCCCGTCAAAACGTTCACAAAAAATGGTTTCGCCAAGCACTGTAATTATTTCAATTATCAAAGAAAATTCAACATGCTTTTGGTGCACGTTGGAAAAATAGTCGTACATATTATCCCGGTCCGGGATAAAGTATAGGGTAAGGGGTAAGGGACGCATTATTTCTAGACCTTTCTTCGCCACGCAAGTGGAATAATATCACTCTTCTATTTGCTCAACCAAAAAACATGACAAATCTCATGTACACAGTTACGAGAGCTAAGTCCCTCGACAAACAATGATGTGATATATCTCTACTAAGTGTCTTTCCCTTCTGTTTTCTTAGCAATTTTCAGAGGTAACACGATAGCTGCTCTAGAAGCGATGACGTCACTAAAAGGAAGGTCAACATGTCACACTGGTTACAAAGGGTTGACATATTAATATACGAAATAGCTAGATTTAATATTCTGATGTTTTTCGCAGCATTTATGCTGACATTATTTTATATTTTAGTAGTGAGTATTATAAGGATATTATTAAATAATTAATTTCGGTAAATTCCATATAACGAGTCATCATCATGGATATCAATAACAGATGAATGTTGGATCATCTAAAGAAGAATAGAAGGAAAACAAAAACAGAAATATATCACTGGCCATATAATAAAAAAGGCAAATGCAGCTTCTTTCCGTATCAATAACTCGGTTCCATTACAAGGAGAGAAGAAAATATTATGTTGGTTATAAGCTCATCATGTGAAAATCAGTGTGTAAATGGCAAATGTGAAAATAAGTACGTTTATGTACATTTTAATACATATACTGCACCGAAATAAATGGATTATATTTGTGCCGTCAAAACAAAATCATTCAATCTTCATACTTAAATTATATTGAAATCTAATTAATTATTATTGAATCGCATGGACATAGGCGTAAATGAAAATCAGCTATGTGTATAATAGGGTTGTAGCCCTTCTAATAACATGTTTATATCAACTTCTTCAATAATAGTAAACTGATATTATGGTGAAATTATTAATATAATTAATTAGATTTATGGATTGAAATGAAATCGTAGACACTCAATGAAACATAGCTGAAGCAACTTGAATCATTTAAGTTGTAGATCTACAGACGGCTTCTAAAAATAAGCTGGATTGATAGGTTAACAAATGACTATGTGATGATTCGGACGCAAAATAAAAGAGAAATCCTTAAAACAATTAAAATCCTGGAATTACAATATTTTGGTCATATCATGATACATCCAGAGTAGTACCAAATCCCGCATCTCCTGAAAAGGTCCTGAAGGACGAAGGACATCCTGGCTGAAAGACCTATGGCAATGGTGATTCGGGAAATCCACGGTTCAACTATTTCAAGCTGCTGTTAGTAAGATTGTCGGTTGTATTCTTAAATGAGCAATATTATTATATCTGGAACTCGACAGTTATTGTATTGCCGCTAATTTTGAAGTTTCAAGTTTGGCAGGTTTGAAATTAATGAATTCAATCAATTAGAAAGCTCACAATTATGAAGAACTTTTTTTTGTTTACGTTTATCACAAACGTAAACAAACAAAACAAAAACAAAAGTTAACTCAATTTTCAAAATTGTACACAAAAAATCACATTTTTAATATGGCAAAAACATTGTGATTAGTCATTTTTAATTTTGTTTTTAACCTTTCGAGATTACTTGGTAAAATAAATAAGAATAAAAGAGCATTTATGATGTCTGAATAATCGTGTTTTTTTTTTTTACAAATCATTTATTAGAAAAAGTTCGTGGTTTTTATATAAATTTAAGACTTTCTTTTTTGCACATAAATAATTTTGGTCTTAAATTGAATCATTTAGAATCATTAGAAAATTATTAAAGAATGTAAAAGTAAATTCTTCAGACCAATGCTAAAAAAAATTTGTGTAATCAAGAATTTCAGCAATTATATTTTTATTTTTTTTTTAAATAATTTATAAAACCAAAAAACAAAAGACATAATTTATTTTGATATTTTGACATTTATAAAAACATCCTGACCAAGGAAAGGTTTTTCCGAAACATGTAGGTGTAATTAATGAATATAAGTAGATTAAAATGAAAAAATATTTATTTTTTAAATGTCAATCTACAAAATTTCTTAACCAATTGAAAAAATAAATAAAATTATTTAAAATATTTCACATAAATTCCGTCTTGATTTAACCTTTGTTAACACTCGCGTTCAATCCAAATGTTGGGTAGTACTCCATATTATCGTTCGGAGGAACGAAACAGTATCAGCAAGGGTTGTGGGCCAAGGCGACCCCCGACCCGTGGCCCGCTGCCCGCGAGGGATGTGCGGGACCTTGTCAGCGTGTCCGCGCGCGATGCGGCGCGAGGTCTCCGTTTCGGTGTTCTTTTATGGATTCCCGAAACCATCTTCATGCCGCGTGGTTAAACACAATTTTCCTTAACCCAGATACATAGTAATCCCTGCTCCGTCTTGTATCGATCTGCAGCCGCGCGACACTTCACTTTAGGGTGCGTTTGATTGAGGGCCGCGCGGCAGACAGTGTAGCTACCCCTGAAATAGGCGAATACAAGCTTCTTTGTTACAATTTAACGATTCTATTTTGTTGGAAATCTTCATCGCAACATTTTAATTTGGTTGGTTATTTATTGTACGCGTGCTTTATGGCAACACTTCTGCATTTTATTTATTTAATTATTTATTGTACAAGTAGCGGGTTTATGGCATTCTGGCAATCTTACAATCCACTGAACTGTACTGCATCCATTAAGATTATATTATGCCCTATAAATTAATACACAGTTTATAAATAAAATGTATTCAATTATTCAAGCAACGTGTTGGTTTGATGACTGCGTGGGTGAAACTAATAATAATTTCAATTTCTTCCAAAGATTCTCCGATTTTCAAATGTTAGAGATTATTATTTTATTTAGTAGCTTGTCGGTTTAGTGGTCATGATGATCTGATGGCCGGTGATTCGACCCCCATTCCGAGACACCAGCTAGAAATTAAATCTTTTTTATAGCACAGGTTTTTAGCTTAGTTTGAAAATATTTAGAATATTGATGTGACACGTATTCCGTGTTCGCATTTCTGATTAAAAAAAAAGATTTTTTTTAAAAAAACTGTTAGTTATGTGGTTTTTATTATATTTAGTATGGTTTATGTATATTATATTTATAGTAGTTAAATTAGTTTTCTTACTACTATATTATATAAAAGATTATTGGATATTGATCTGTTCGAGTGCAGCCACACAAGATTAAAAAAAAAAGTGCAGAATTTTTTCTACTTAAAAATTAAGTCCCTTTTTCTCTTGTTCATTCATTCTTTTGTTGTTGAATTGTTCATTCTTTTTGTATTATTTTTAACATGCTTGTTTTTCTGTTTGTTTTTCTGCTAATAATTAAGTCTCTTTTTCTTTTGTTTAAATTTTTTATTTTTTCTTATTATATAATTCTTAACATGCCTATGTTTAATTCATAACATTTTTATCATTACATATTTCTAAATGTGGAGACCTGCAATTGGCTATCTATATTATATCAATGTTTTCTATGCTTCTTTGTTGTGCTGTTGATCTTCCATGAACATTAAATAAATAAAATTGAAATAAAATATTTTTCATAGCACAACATTTTAAAATACCATTTTGGCAACGTATCATACATATCTAGGAAAAATGTAACAGCCTACCGCAAAACATCAGAAAAACTGCAAAAAATTAAACTCTTCTAAACAAAACAAAAGTACTACAAGAGAAACATCCAATATCATGAACATGAAGTTGTAATATAAATAACAATATTATTGTTTTGAATATTAACTGTATTAGGAATTTCTTTACAATAAAATAAATAATTTAAAAATAAAACAATGAGTTTCGACAGGTGCGATCTTTCCTTTTTATGGAGAGATCGTTCTCAGCTAAATATAGTTATTTGATGAGTATAATTAGGAAAATAAGTATTAGGAAACTAATTATTAATTAGTATTTTTAATTAAACAGAACGCACCGTGTAATATTTAGTTTATTAAAAACAAATAAGTGCTATTTCATTTAATAATATTTAATCTATCAACACGAAGTAGTTGGACAGTAGATGTCCAGAGCCGAACTGAAAATTTACCATTAATATGTCATAAATATTTATTAAATTTAACTGTACGCGTAGAAAAGAATGGTGAAATAACTGTACTATGAATAAATACTGTGATTCGATAACATGAGTTTAATTTAAGTGATAACAAAGTCTAGGGATGCAAGTAATATTGAAAGAAGGAAGCTGTTCACGGAGCAAGGTTGAGATAATAATGCTTCGGGCGAAGTCTGGAGCAGGGTTGACTAGGGCCACTTCTGTGCGGTAATTGGTTCAGTTGCCGAGCCACGAGATGATTTCGCGGGTCATTTGGTCCAGATGGTTATCTCTCTGGAGCATGGGATAAGTTAGTCAGATCACCTTTACTGCGCTTTCATCATTAACTAAATTCCGGCCGATCACCTTCTCTGGGAATATCCTGTAAACATAAGGAATCGGGAATAAGGAATAATTATATAACTGAGAGTGAGAGAAAGCGATACAAAATAATTCAGAATATTTTGAGTTTGTTCAAATCTTTCAGAACAGTGCTGGATTTATGTCACAGAGACATTATTAATCAATTAATGTATACTCTTATCACAGATATCTCACAGAGACGAACTGTATTACTTATGGTAAAGTAGGTAATAGAAAGTCAGTGGGGGGTACATAGGACTGATGACCTAGCGTTATGGTTCCTGAGATGATCACTTTACACAATTGTAAAGCTTTCCACGCAATTTGAACATATATACAACTTCCAAAAAATGAATAAGCATGGTATATTCTATCATGGGTGGAAATGGCGAATGTTACAATTGTGTAAAGTGATCACTTAAGCCAACCATAAAGATAGGTCATAAGTCATATGTACACCCAAATGACTTCTATACCTACTTTCCCATAATAATACAGTTTCGTCTCTGTGAGATATCTATAATATACATTAATTGATACAAAATAATTTTTAATATTTTTTTGCTTCACAGAAATATTGAATTCATCTTAGAAATTAGATTCCAGTATATTTTTTTGGACTTATTTACATAACTTATCTACATAATCTTCTGTGTATAGTTTTCTGGGATATTCTGCCATGTATATGTGACCTCTCTGGCCGAAGTTTCGGCCGAATGCACATATGTTTCAATACATTTTGACAATTGTTTCTTGCCGTCAGTGTTGTATTAACGCAAAATGTCAACCACCTCATTTGACATGAGTAAAATATTTCTTCTCTTTCGGTCACCCTTTTTTAAACCGTAGTATCACAAGCCCACTTAGCCTCCCTGCAGGGTGTAGGGAAGTAATGGCTGTTTACTCGGAGGGATGGTGACATTCTCACCAATAATTTTCACTTAAGCTATGACATTTTGTAACCAGTAAAAACGAAACACAACGAAATTATGTTAGATAAATATATTTCAAAAGAAAATTAATCACCCAATTATTATAAATTAAATTTTACCATGGTGCATAAAGAGAGTGTGACAATTGAAGAACACATTATATACAATGCCGATAAAGATTTCGTATTTTTGGTTTCTGATGAATGTTTAATTGTATTTGAAGTGATCGCTCATGAAATATAGACACGTGGTGTACACAGTAGCGCAGTCCAATGATAATTAAGCAGTAAAAATTATCTAGAGAATTCACTGAAGCATTTCATTAGTGTCTGTCTACATGGAGTCAATCGAACTGCATTAATGTATCTATAATATTGTTTATTTATTTTAGGGAAAGTTAACAGCACATCTTACAAGAGATAAAAAATAGTAAATCATGCCAATTATAAACATTACATTTAAGATTAATTATTTATTAATGATATAATTATATTGAAATATCAATATAAAAAATATATCAACCAGATTTTTCTACTAATAATAAATTTAAAAAATACATATTAAATAATAAGGATAAGAATATTTTTTTTTAAATCGGGTGTTTATAAATTGATTTGTAATGATTGTGATTATTTTTATATAGGAAAAAACATGTTGAAATTTTGAAGTTAGAGTTAAGGAACACTTAAGTTGTTTAAATAATAATAATTATTCTGAATTTTCTAACCAATCTTTGGCTATAAATCATTATTTTGATATTAATAAGGGTTTACAAATTATACAGAATCATAGTTTGATAAATTAAAAATTTTGGAAATGAGAAAAAGTGCTAATATTAAATTGAATATTATAAATGACCAGGTCTTTTTTACAAATAAGTTATCTTTTAAATTTATTTTCATTTTAAGTAGGTACATTATTATTATTCATTTCACATTTCCATATTTCGATTTTAGGGGCCATAGACCTTAAAACATGTTGATATTTTCAATATAAAAAAGTGGTGAAAACTAGTTTATTTTATGAAATATATTAATCACTAAATTATTTTGCTATTTTTGAAGATTAAATTATTAATGATATTAGCAAAGTGTGACAATATTAAATAATATATAGTTTCAATAAATGTTGAGAGGGGGTGGGAAGGGCAGAGTGGGATATAGGATTAGGATAAAGGAAAGAAGTATGGGAGTATATGGGAATATAAATTAAGTGAAACAGTTAGAGTGCGGTTGTGAAATTAATTTTCGTTTAATGCCTCGAATAGTCGAGTTAAAAATAGCAATGTAGTTGTAATTTAAATTAAATGAATTGGTGGATTTGTAGATGCATAAGTTTTGTTTAGAGTTGGTCTTGCGAAGAGGGAAATGAAAAGTAGGTGACTGCCTGCTGTTACGATTTGGGATATGAAATGATAGACGTTGAAGGTCAGGAGTATCAACTAAGTTGTGTGCGATTTTAAATACAATTCGATTTTAATTACAGAGCCCGCTATGTTTCTACGGCAAGTTAACGTCTGTAGGTTAAACAACTTTTCAGCGCCTTTGTTGCTAACATGAGATCGAAAAGGGCGAAAGTTAAGGTACTTTAAAAATGTATATTGGACGCTTTCAATTCTGCTCTTGTGTACCGTGTAGCCTGCGTTCCATAACCGGGAACCGTATTCCAAAATACTACGAACATATGAGAAATATCCATCCACCTTCAGCGTTACAACCCTTGATGGATTCTATCTGCCTTCAAGAAAGTCCTCCATGCTTCTCTGTCGCTGGCTATCCGGCAGTCCACAATGACACCATCTAACCACCGCAGTTTTGGTCTTCCGACACTTCTTCTACCCATTGGATCATTAAACAACACCCTTTTTGGGGGCTCCAGATCATCCATATGGTGTAGATGTCCCAGTCAGCGCAATCTGTTAATCTTAATGAACTTGACTACGCTGACGTCCTGGTAAAGGTCATAGAACTCGGTGTTGTATCTTTTTCGCCATGTCTGACCGTCAGTAATAGGTCCATATATTCGGCGTAAGATTTTTCTTTCAAATGTGTCTAGTCTGTTTTCGTCGTGCTTAGTTAATGTCCAGGTCTCCAAGGCATATGTTAAGACTGGTCTAATCAATATCTTGTAGAGCGTGGCTTTAGTTTTTCTGGACAGTAGGCGTGACCTTAATTGTCCAATGAGACCAAAGTAACTCCGGTTTGCTGCATATATGAGAAATATAGTATCTTATAACTGCTAACATCTTTGAACTATTTACAAACACGAATGACAAATTATTATTGTTTCCTTATTTTGAGTATGTCAAAATTTTTCAGAACAGAACTGGATTGTTGTCACAGGGACATCAATAATCAATTAATGTATATTTAATATAATGTATATGTCTCACAGGGACAGTTCTGTTCTGAAAAACTTGGACATACTCAAAATATTCTGAATGAAAATTCTGGTAAAAAAAGGAGTTAATAAAGTTTAAATAATATTTCTGGCGTATACTAGTGTAATGATAGAAATTCGGATGAATTCTATTAGACAAGATAAAGTATATAGCTAAAAAAACTCCAAAATCAAACATAGATGTCTCATTTAGCGACATTTGTGTTCATTCAAGGGGAAGGAAAAAGCTTTGTGGCTGGCCGCGGTGAGGATCCTTGCAACTCACGTGTGAAACGTGGCGTATAATTGAAATATATACAACTTCCAAGAATTAATAGACATGGTATTCTATCATGGGTGGAAATGGCGAACGTTACGTATGTGTACAGTGATCACTTAAGCCAACCGTACGATAGGTCGTAGGTCCTATGTACACCCATAAAGGCTTCTATACCTACTCTCCCTTTATAAAAAAAAATATACAGTTTCGTCTCTGTGAGATATCTATAATATACGTTAATTTATTATCCTTTCCAACATTCTCCAGATTTACACCAATGATAAATAATTACTTTTGCCATGTTTTTGCAGATGACCGCAGTAATGGCGGCCGGGAGATGGCGGTAGATGGCGGGAGATGTGCGGGAGAGCGCCCGCAGCCGCGCGCCCAGAATGCCGGACAAAGAGGAAATTGGTTAAGTCCTTTCGGTTGGTGAACAAGAAAGAGAAAAACATTTATTTGGGTCCAAAACATTTAATTAAGTGAAGGAATTTGTTACTTTTCAAGTAGTCTTCCCGTTGTGTTGGTGCGCGGAGGGAAAAAAATGGAAAAATAAAAGAAAATTTGCAATTATTTTTATGTTGTATTTATTATTTGTACGCTAAGTTAAGCTACCACTCCTCTTGAAGGATTTTTAGCTCTACGGTTTGTGAATGCAAAT
>JADDOH010007356.1:0-21660 GCA_016648135.1 Agrypnia vestita | reverse complement strand
GCATGACTAAAAGTATTAATTCAATTTTCATTTCTTGCTTTCACATTAAGACTTTTTATTTAAATTTATGTTTTGGCTTTAAAATGATTTTTCAGCCAACATGCAATACTCTTTGCAAACAAACAATGATTTAAATGTGGCTGAGTGTAGACAATGATTAATTTTTTTTAAACTTTTTGTATAAAATGTACTTCTTTTAATCTATTTTGTATAATGAGAACTTAAATTTCATGCAGGTGACATATTGTATTAGAATATATTTATATAAGGCTGAGTGTAGACCATGATTAATTTTTTAACTTCTTCAAATATAGCAAATTTATTTTGTGGTGACATAATTATAATTTATATAAATTAATTTTGTAAACTCCACTTATTTATTGAAAAAATTCAACATGTTTCGAAGCCAATGGCTTCTTCGTCAGGATAACAAAAATAAAATTTAAAAACGAAGTATACATCAAAATATTAAAAAGTTATATATGGAAAATGATAATATAAAATTTTAAATGTATTTTCATGTTAAGTAGGTACTTTATATTATCATTTTCCATATATAACTTTTTAATATTTTGATCTATACTTCGATTTTTAAATTTTATTTTTGTTATCCTGACGAAGAAGCCATTGGCTTCGAAAAATGTTAAATTTTTTCAATAAATAAGTGGTGTTTACAAAGTTAATTTATATTAATTATAATTTTTTTAACCTTTGTATTTGTATAAAATGTACATTTTTTAACCTATTTTGTATAAAACGTAAAATGCATTTTGTATAAAATGTACTTGCATATAACTAAATTATAATTGTTAACTTTGCCTGTCTCAACACAGAGCTCTCTACTGAGACAGGCATAGTAAAATCAAACCTTACCAATGTATATATGTAAAGCAATGAAATAAATTAAATGATATACTCTGGATATGTCGCACCGCAAGGGGACAGAATCAAATCAATTCTCTTCAGTTACTAATACAACGATTTCCTGGCTCGCAATATCGGACCACTTTGTGACACCTTACAGGATGTAAAAAAATGAGTTTCACAAATGAGTGGATAATTTCTAGGCTATTCACAACATGGCCCCTCAATACATTACCGACTTCTGCACTCCATTCTCCGCAAATAACAGACAACTAACATTTCGCTCAGCGTTAACATCTTGTACAAATGGGTTAGTTAAAGTAAATCGCGTCCACAAAACTAATTCCGGTGACCGTGCTTTTACGGTAGCTGGACCAAAGTTATGGAATAAACTACCTAATAGCTGAGACAAACAGACAGCTTACCATATTTCAAAAAACAACTAAAGACGAAAGACAATTATTTAAACAATCATATATAAACCTACAATTAGACCATTACAACACTACCTAATTTTTTCCACTCCTAGTATGCAATCTGCGAAAATACCTGATTCTTCCAGACACTCCCAACTATTATAGTTTTAAACGTTAATTCCATTTTTTGCATGTCATCTAGTGAATAAGTTTTTCAACCAGTAAGATGTTTTGTAATATATTTTTTGTAAGGCGCCCTTCGGCGTGAGTACCTACTCGCGAAAATGGCGCTATGTAGATGATTCAATTATTATTATTTATTATAATTTATAGAAAATTTCCATCCAAAATTTTTAAGCTTTAAATCTAAAAGCTTTCAGCTACAGATATTAAATAAATATAATTTACGTAAATATGATAAATGTGTGTTACGTTTACGCATACTTTAGTGGGATGGAGAGCTAGAGTCTTATAAATTTTACTACACTTATTATATTTATGACATTTTATTAGAAAACGACGGCGATTCAACGCAACAAGAGGTTCTTTGATGATGATGAAATGACGTTTCTAACATACTAAATAAAATATGTGGTCACCGTGGTAGAGGTATTTCTTTGGTTACTATTTTTTTGGTAGAAGGAATAGAGCTCGATTTTTACAGAACAAATAATACAAATCAAAATTCAAAAACACACGTTTTCAATATGTAGGATAAAAAACTTTCCATAATATTTATTTTAAATATTACAATCCCTCTCCAAGCAATAGATTAAATTATATTTGGGTATCTTTATTGTTTAAATACACAAAAATGTTATACAACTTATACAATAAAATAAAATTAAATTAAAGCTAAATATTATTAAAAATGATTATATTTTTATAAAAAAGTTAAATTTGGATAGCTATGGTTCTTATGTTATGGGCATTTGGATTGATTTGGCAATTATTTTGTAGAGATTTTTCATGAAGATCATTACATTTTATTTACCTTGTTAATTATTCGTGTAATAAATACTTTACATCTGAGACTTGAGAGATTCTGACTCTCTCGAAATTTAAGTAGAAAAAAAATATAAAATATTATTAAACTCATGTAGAGGTAAGAAAGTTAATATTTTTAATAATAATGATACAGTTATAAATTCATGTTAGTTTTTCAACGATTCCTGCTCAAAAAATATCGGTTTAGTGGAATTACTTGTAGTAGTTAAGCATTTTAGGTAGGGAAGAATAAAAGCCTAAATTCGTATAAAAAAATAGGGTTAAAGATCTCATTGATCGCACGGCAATATTTAAGTTTATTTGTGAGAATATTGAAAGGTTCATTATTGAAAAAACATGTTCATTATTGAGTGGTAATAATTTCATAATGATTTTTTCAACAAAGATTAGGTGAAATCTTTCGAACGAGACGTTCTTACAACATGTCAAGAAAATCACTCAGGCCTTGGCTTTACACGGTACGGCTACCGTGAGGGGTGGGAGATCATGTTGAACTATACCGCGTATTCTATATTCTGGTTTCACAAGCTATGGCGTCCCTGACGTTGACTGAGCGCGCAAATTCGATTTTCTCGCAAAACTCTCTCGTACGGAAAGCAAAAAATGGATCTTGGGATATTTTACATTTGTCTTCAATCGATTAACATCATTTTATTACGCATTTTTATCGATTGTTGCGCTAATTACGAAATTATGGAGAGCATTGGTTTGTTTGTTTCTGGTAATTACCTTAGACAGCGTTAGCACAGATTGTTTCACATTCCAATATACAGGAGCAACCTGTCAAAGGTTATGCTGAACAATATCACTCTGGACATTGATCTGTTCCACGTTTCTGAGAGAGTTTTCCGTAGATTTTCCTACACCTTTGATATGAATGATTTTATACATGTTTTATATATGTTTTTGTTGTTTATATATTTCTAACTTATTTATAACATTTACGAATTAAATTTATGTTTGTAATTTAAATGTTATATGAAAAATAAATAAGTTGTATTGAATTGAATTAAAATCATTAATTTAACCTTGCAACATATGCATTCAATGAACGTTTGTCCTATTTTATGATCGGTCAGATTTTTGAAAATGCACATAATACACATATTCCCGTTCAACTATTCTGTTTAAAATCAGGAATCTTATCTCCATACGGATCACAATCTAAACATTTTCAGCCCAGAATTCAAGCAGTTTCCTACCCATAAAATATAATGTTTTCAGTATATTACACCCTGTGTATTTGTACATGTCGCACGCGACACCTTTGTGTCCGCCCTGCCGGCACGACACCTGCACGCCACTGTTAAAAAGCCTTCTTTACGGTCAGGTCAGCGCAATATAGAGCTGGAAAATATGTAAACATATGAAAATGGTGCATTATTTATTTAACCAGGGACGGCTAAAGCTCATAAAAAGTTGCCTCTAAATGCCGCAGGTAGGGCGTTGTAGTTATATTCACAAAACTAAATAATTAAAATACTTTTAAATATCAAAAATCGACCCAATATAGCCACAATACTATTGAAAACTTTTATATTATACAGTGGGGTCCCGTAAAGCAAACACAAGCTGATTTTTATAATAGTTATCCTTTCTTAATTGTTATTTTGAACGATAGAAGAAAAACAGTTTTTTTTTATGAAAAAGTTGTGTTTAGATAATCCCTCACAAATAACCCATTTTTACTGAATTCTCCATCACACTGAGGCTCCGTTTCATTACTTCAGACATTTTAATTAAGTTATTGGATCATTTCTGGAGCATAAGCATAGACCTATTCATATTTCAGAGGTAAGTTTATAAAACTCAATAATCACAAATATGATTATAAAAATACTTTAGATTTTTAGTTCTACTTTTATAATTTTATTGAGTCGTAATTTGCCTTATGAGGGCATTATCAATCTATATATTTTACATACAACAACTCATATTTATAAAAACTAGTAAAATGAACTGCTGTATATAAGTAAATTCAATAATTTATGTAGGTTCTTGTATTTCGGAACGATTTTAAAAAATACCAAGAAGCACATTGACAAGAAAAAAGTTGCCACCAAGAAGTTATTAATTGTAAAACAAATTTCAAAACTTTAAAATCATATTATTGCACATAAGAGAATGGTATTATTTTATATGTAATGTTGGTATTGGTATTTCTCTACATATAAGGGAGTTAGAAAACTTATTAATATATTTATTTGACTCCACCTTTAAAGACAATTGAAACTGTTTATTTCTCATTTATATAATCAATTTTACATTATAGAATTATTGGGTGAGAAGCATCTTATAAAATTTCTCTAAATACTCTTTTAACAATCCAAAAAAGAATTATCAAAATTATATTTAAAAAACCTAGAATCTACCTATCAATCTTTTCATTTCAGGAATTTTGAAGAATTTTTTAAGGAGTGTCTTTTATCATTATATTTAAGGAAAAATAAACATTTTAAACAGGAAATTCTATAAATACGAGATCTTTATCGCTTTATCATATAAATATTAATATAATACTAATGCAGCAAAAACTACAATTTTTTTGGAAAAAAAGAAACATTTCAATTAACTACCTGCAAAATTATATAATATTCCAAATCTTAAATTATTCTAAAACGAACTAAAAAATATATAAAATAAACTCTTTTTTATTTCCAATAATATTTTTCTTTTATCATTTTTTAATAAATACCTACTTTAATTTCAGTAAAACATTTCATTTTAATTTTTTACTTTATATGTTTTTGTTATAGATTGATTTACATTATTATGATTGTAATACACTGTTACTAAACTCCCTCTGAAAATATGAACAGTTCTGTTCTTTTAGACGTTAAATTGTTTTAGCACGGTAAATCTTTATTGTCCAACTAATTCAATTATCTCATTGTAATTTAGTAAAATTATCTAAAAAAAACATTTTTAGATATTTATGTTAATAATATGTCAATCCACTGCCTCAGGTTCTACAGTCATGACGTTTTCCTTCTTCTAGGGCCCCGATCTCCTCACATTAAGATGCCAGATGCCTTCATTCACCCGAATCATATTTTTTCATTCCGCTTAGCAGATAAAATCTGAGAAGAATCCAATCTTCACGAAAAGGATAAAACGAGGACAAAGAAAAAGAAGAGATGTTTATTTCGGAACCACCTTGTTAGTGTTCACAGTATTTTTTGAGTAAGTATATTTAAAAAAAATTATAATAATTTATAACTGGATTTTTTTTACGTTTCAACAGGCCAAGTGGCCCAATTACAGAAGCGAAATACATCACAAAACACTTGTGTAAATCACACAGATTAATTGTGAACTCACCTGGAATCAAACCCGGAACCCTCAGTGTGAGAAACCAGAGTCATGCCCACTGGGAAAATAGGCATGGAGGTTTTTCTGTGCCTCAAGAGGTTATGACATATCATATGGCTGGTTTAAGTGATCACTTTATACAATTTAACGTTCATTAATGCCACCCAAGGTAGATATAACTCTTGTATATAATTTCCAAAATTTTGATAGATTTGAGGGCGATATTGGGTGGAACCGTGAACGTTACATTGTATAAAGTGATCACTCACACCAGTCACATGATCGGCCGTAACCCTTATTAACACCCAAAGACTTCCATACCTACTTTCCCATATAAATAATGTAATATATAAATAATGTAATAATATAAATAATGTAACGAGGCTAAAAAGAATCACGCACTCACGTCAAGTGATAGTTGTTTGAAATGATCACAACACTAACGAAGATTCCAAAATGGTCTAGCGTAATCTACGGCTTTCGAGAAGCGTCGAGAAATATCTATAAAAGCCTGGAAGCCACGAGAAAGTTCTTTTAAAACTAGGAACGCCTAGAAGTTTCGATATCAGCATTAGCCAGATATAAATAAAGCGCGCCCGGGAGTAGAGTTGTTGTTGTTTTAGCACGCTTGACAGCGATTACAGAAGCGAAGGCGGCCGCGAGCTGCGGGCCAGTGCGGCCAGCCGAGCGATAATTCAATAACAAATAATCTGGAAAGTTCTTACGTAGCGAAATAAACCGGAGCGAACAAAACGTGCGGAAATTGGGTGGAATGTTCCAGTGAATAGTGAATAAAGTGTTAAAGCGATTATAAAGTGTATATTTATGTCTGATAAATTTAAAAAGTAGTTTCATTTAGATAAAATTATATTTTATTTAGGTAGTTATTGAACTATTTATTGATCTGCGATATTTTTTTATCTGAATATTATTTACAATTCATTCTATCGTTAAAACATAATTTATTTATATTTATCATTAAAAGTGTATTGTCTAAAAACTTATTTACCTGGAACTTATTCCTAAAATTGTATTTAGTGATTTGCATTAGTCTTAATATTATTCTCAATATATTGTATCGTTTATTATTTTTCATGATTAATTTTTAATTAACCGTATAGTGTATAAAGTTTGTTAAATTATATCATATTCAAATGTTCACAAAATATTCATAATTTTACTTTAATTTAACTCTAAAATCATCTATTCGGATCATTAATGACCTTTTGACGGTCTGTTTGTTAAAAAATATAAAAAAATATATATAAAACAAAATAAAATAAAAGCGTTAAGTTAAATAGTGTTAACCGACTTTGTACGTTTGATTAATTAATTTATCAGTAATGAATAAATCCGTAATTAAATTCCAGCGTTTTCATTAATTCCTCCAGCAGCCCCTATGAGACTTCTATAATTTAATAATTTATCTTAATCGCCTAGTATTCATTCATCTCTCGAACACCTCCGAATTATATGTAAAATTGTTGACTAGATTAAGTATTCCATGCGAAACCCAAATCGGAGGATATGGTCAAATTAACAAATTACGTGCGTGGCCTAAATGCTGTAGCACCACCTCTCGGCAAGCCGTAGCTCATACACGAATGTAAAAAATTTAATGTGGGTTTTATTGACCTATTAAAATTTATTTTTACTACTTGAGTTTGAAATGTCAAGTCGTATAAACAGCACGCGAGTGTGTTGTAGAATGACAAAGAGATAATTGAAACGTGACAAAAATTATGGTTATTAAGGAAGACACCCTAACCCAACCTAAGCCCGAGGGTATTTTTGGCTTATTTTACGAGCTTGGGTTTGTGTTCGCGTGATCTACTCACAAATATTATTCAGCCATTCCGATTGTAAATCTATCCTGACTTAGCACATTCCTCGCAAAATAACTCCAGAATAGAAATATGTGCATAAGAAGAAAAAAATAGCGCGTATAGTTTCGCGACCGCCGGGCTGCCGGCCGCGAAAAGATTTTGATTGGTCGAAACTGACGCCCGAAGTATTCTACGCCAACCGCTAGCCAGGATTTAATCCTTTTATAAAACTGACCATGACAGTTGGAATAGAGTATACCCGGAACAGTAGTTTATCTCCGGCCTGTCGGCGAGTTATTAGCCTATTCTTGCGTTGACGCTAGGGTTGTCACTTTATTTTTACTCCCTTTCTTTTAACTCGTAGCGTTTGAGATTCCGACGCATAAGGTAGACATGAAACCCGAAAATGTCTGTAATTAGTAAACCTGGTTTCTGCACTTAAATTGCAAGAACGCTGATTAACATCAAAGTAGACTTTTAAAAACTCACAGTCTTTGTGATAATCAACATACCTTTTTAGTAAAGCACCATAAACATAAGCATTTTTTTCAGGAAGCGCATTTTTTTTCTAGAGCGGCGGCTGCGAGCGCGAATGGCACCGAAGGCACGGCCCTTACTGCCGCCGCCTTGTGCTCCCATATTCTATGTCAATGTATGCGTCACAGTGCGTGCGTACACGGCGCTGAGCACGCACGCACACATTCTAATGGGTAGCGGCCAGTTTGTACGAAGACGTATTACTGTTCTAAGTATACAGTATAGCGTGTGTGTCTGTGTCTTTTCTATTAAGAATTGACATTCTTTTTCGTGTCGTATTCGAATCCAATGAAGAATTATTTCACATCAGCCTTTCGGAAGAGACAGATCGATCTGTTCCGGATTCGACGACGCCAGGAGAATTGGAGATTGAATCCGCACGCGACATGGAAACAGGAAAACGCTGTAAGTACAATTTGTCAGCTGTGTACGTAGTTAGGCCTGGTGTATTTCGCGTGTCAGGGGATCAATAATTATCGGCGGAGATTGGGAAGGAAAATATTTCTTCCCTATCCCGACCCGCGTGCGGTGGTGGCGAAACCGTACGTCATCGTACACGTGTACTTATATACGCGCGTTAGAAGTGATACTTTTTTAAGAAATAAACAGCGCATCACTTCTCACAGCAAAACAAATATCTAATATTGTTACGGGATCATGTCTGTGAGAGGCAAAAAACATTACTGCATAAAGTCACTGGACACTAATTTAATTGGAGCACTGTTCTTAAATTCTCACTTAATGTTTCTAGAATCTTCTCTGCACTTTTTGTCTAATTCGCACTTATTATCACTCCTGAATAACTTTTCTCTCATATACTGATGCACGTTACTTAAATCGCTAAGGTTCGCACTAGAATACTTTTCACTCGTTTGTAGGTACTTTCTTGATTTACTATCGTTGGAATCACATGCGCTAGCAACACACGTCGCACGATTTCGATTTAAACGGTAAAAGCCCGCTGTCAACTATGACACACGCTGTTCTTGCGCATCGCGGCCCGTGTATCGCCTTTGTAGACCCGTGTTCGTGTCGCCTTCTCGATGCTTAAAGAATTCGACGAACCATTCGAAAGATTTCTATAGTGCGTTATTTCTTCAGATTCTATCTCGTTTCAGTATCATTTCTGATTTTTTTCAATATATACTATTTCAATATTTTTTTATTTATATACGAAAAATGTAAGATCTGTAGAGGTGTATTAACTGTGAAGTTGTATGGACTAAATGAGAAAATAAATCGGTCTTAATACATATTGTGAAAAATTATATGTACAAATATAATTTAAATATTTGTACAGTACTGATAATAGCGACTACTGTAATAACAATATTTATTAAATATAATCATATACTAGCTGTTCGTACCCGGCGTTGATTTGATTGACTTGTGGGGGAAAATAAAGGTTCCATTGCTTTGCAAAACCTCTAATTAAAACAATGTTTCCATTTAATCAAAGCTAAGGATAGGATGCACATTTTGAGTCCAATCGGTCAAACGGTACAGATTTTCATCTGAAATATATCAGAAAGAGGGGAAGGTGTAAAAGAATAGGGGGTATATGTCACTTGTGTTACCCGCCGTGTCCAAAGGAATGAGTTTCCAAATTTTGAGTTCGATTGGTCAAACGGTACAGATTTTATTTATTTATTTATTGTTTATTTATTTATTTACATTAAGATTAGTTGATACAAGATACTAATAACTGCCACACTAGGTAAAAACCTGTTCTGTGGCAGTTATTCTCATATGGTATTTATTTAGTGGATAAAAATGACAATTGAAGAATCTTAATCTAAAAGAAAATAAAAAGAAAAAATATGCATATAAAATCAAGATAAAAATTTTAAGTAAATCATAGGAATAAATCTAAGAGGAAAGAAAAGAAAATATACATATAAAATTAAGATAAAAATTTAAGTACAAAATAAGTATTATATTATAATATACTATAAATTATATAAATATTTTTTGCCAATTCAGAGGTCAAGGGCGGATCACTTTGCATCTGAAATATATCAGGAGTGGGGAAGGTACACAATAATAGGGGTAAAATGTCGCTTATGTTACTCGCCGGGTCCTAAAGAATAAGTTTCCAAATTTTGAGTCCGATCGGTTAAACGGTACAGATTTGAATCGAAAATATATCATGGGGAGGGGAATAATAATGTTGCCCTTGTAACTCGTCGAGTCCTAAAGCATAAGTATGCAAAATTTGAATCGAATCAGACAAACGGTGTAGATTTGTAAAGAGAACAGACAGACAGACATTGAGTTTTATAGGTATAGATAATCGAGATTAAAATTAAACATAAGGTTTCACTTCGACTACGCATGCTCATTGCCAGACATATTTTTTGATAGGAAGGGAAAGAGATGTCGGAAATTGCTCATTTTAATCAAATTCTAATTAGATAACGCATATCCGTCCGCTCGACTTCAGAAAGTGTTCTGCAAATACTAAATCAACTTAATATAACAATGTTCTAACACATACTTAACCCAAGTAAAATTGCGTTAACAGAGCGTCTTAAAAAATCTTAACTTTACTTTGTTTCTTATTTTCAGGTTAACCGATACCAGTATATTTATGTAAGGCATGCAAATTTATCGAAAAATGACATTATTTAGTGAGGGGTCATTGTGAAGGTGTAAATAATATATATTGCGATATAAAATAACCTATTGAAAAAAATAGTATAACAAAGTAAACGACTTATTTTTAAACAGTAAAAATTATTTTTAATTCAGGTAGGTACATATTTATATTACAATTTATGTTACAAAAGATTCTTTTTTTTAAAAAACGAACTGTAAAAATTTCGTTGTGTCTTCGGTCTGTAACATCTGTAACTTGCTGAAATTACAATTTTAGATAACTTTAGATAAGAGTGTGACACGCATCGGCGCGCGGCTCAGGCAACTCGCAATGGTCGCCCCACCATATAACACGATCTTGACAATGTTCTTAGGTTTTCACGGCCACTCAGAATCTTCAAGTTTGTGTTTACTGGGGTATTATGCCGAGACGTCGAAACGTCGGCTCGAAAGGTCGTAACAACACGGCATAATACCCCAGTAAACACAAACTTGACGATCTTGACATTTCAATTTTTTTTTTAAATATATTTAGTTTTAGGTGTAATGGAAAAAAGTCAATATAAAAAACAAATAGCTTTCTATTCATGAATTTTCAGCTTCTAAATCCTGCAATTTTGATTTTTCACGGGTGTACGCTAGTAACTACATATATTTTGCGTTACTTTTTCAACTCTTTAAATTTTTGAGAATTTTTCAACATAGATTAATTTTGAAAAATGTAGGTATATTGTTCTTTTAAAATTAATCAAATACCTATTCAAAAAGTTATTTAGTATTTTCGATTTCATCCCTTTAATCAAGGCGAAATACCGCTCGCATTTTACCTTTAGATAGAAGTTATTTGTAATTTAGCCATAAAGGGAATGAACATGATCAGTGATAGAGGGATCCCTTTAGTCAGTACCTACTCTTACGTAAATATCGCCGTTAATTCGTATACATCTCTTGCAGTATTTGTACAGGATTTTCGATCCCTATACAATATCCGATGCCGTGAATAGACATTCTACTATTCAGGCTCATCCCTACTGATAAGCATTTAAAAGCCTGAGGGCGGCAATTTTAAGATAAACGTAAATAAATAAAAATCTGAAATATTTTACTTCCCCTTTTTTTTCATTTAAAAAATTTTTAATGTCTAATTTCAATAGCAATGTGCAATGTGCAATAATGCAAAAAATAATGAATGTCCGTTGAAATCTAAAACCAGGGTTCGAAAAAATCCGATTTTATACCAAAAATCAAAAAATCAGATTTTTTTATATATATCCGATATATATCAAAAATTGGATATATATCCAAACATTTTTCTCCTTCTTTGCTCACATAGATTGATACAAACTCGAAATAATTAGGATTTTTTTTTATGAATGAATTATTATTTATTAAATAAATGAATTGCATATTGAAAAAAGCTTATATATGCAATTATTATATATAACTTATAAAAGTTGCTCTTTTTTATGTAGTGAAATGGGTGTTTACTTCTTTGAGTGAAAAAAAAACGTATTATATGAAACAAATCAAACTCAAAAACAAACGTAACACTTTTTAAAATACAACTATCGCCATCTAGTTACGACCGCAGATATAAAAAAAAATGACCAGAAGTACTTTTTAAAATACAACTAGTGCCATTTAGTAATGACCGCAGATATTAAAAAAAAAAAAAAAAAACCTGTAGCATTTTTTAAAATACAACTAGCGCCTTCTATGAACGACTTCAGAAAGCTTTTTTGGATATATATCGAAAATAAAAATCAAGCTATAAACATCGTGATATCTATCCATGAATATATATCCTCGAACCGTGTCTAAACATTAGAAATCAACGAGCTCGTTATCGAGAATTTCTGTACTTGTTAATTTCTATATTTATTATTTTAATTTTTAATGTACGTTGTATCTTGATGGAACCAGTGTCCCGTTGATTTTTTTATTTTTTTATTATTATTATTTTTTTATTTATTTGAGACACTAACAGGATAATAGGTACATGATACTCTGATAATAAACATTATAGTGAAGACTATGCCCATTATCCCAATTACAAGTGTCTTCGGCACGCTCTAGTAACATGTATTTTTGCAATTAATTATATTTTACATGTACATTTATGTGTATTGTATATTTTGTGTTTGAATGTAGTGCGATTAGTATTTAATGAATGATTGATTTAATGGATCTACAGGTTCATGTCATCGTTTAGAAAATGGATGTTTTCTAAACGATGAGTTTTTGAACGAAGATAAGGTATCTGCAAGTACTTTTGCACAAGTGCAAGCTTTTGTACAAAGAGTTTTCTTTTTATCAATATTGTTAGATTCTTATTAATTTTGGATGATTCGAGACTTACATGCGGCTGTGTAGTTAAAATATTATAAAGCTAAATGCATATAAATGGTCGAACGACCGAAGAAGGAATGGGGAAAGCGGCGCGAGGACCGAACCATTACCGACTCGTCCTTCAATGCCGCTGCGTTTTTCAACTCTGTCGACCCGCTCTCCCTTTAGGGCGCGTCATAATGTAGGCTCCATATTACCCCTGGTAGGCCAAGGCCTCCATTGATCACTTTCCAATTTTGGATTTCTAATATAGATACGTTTTTGAAGACATTTTCGATCTCTCGTTCAGTTGATCTAGTGTAAAACATTATACGCTTATTTTTAGAAGCTTATCTCTTAAAACAAAGTATTTAACTCATTTTTTTATTTATTTAATAGATAAATAAATAAAAATTACAATAAAGATAATGATATTTTTTACAATGGCATTTCTCTTCTACATGAGTAATATAACTCGTGAGTAGGAGAGGAGTATCATTATATTTTAAATATATTAAATAGTAAGTGGTACGTACTATGTACCTATAGGTATATATGAAGAAAAAAGTAACTAATATGCAATAATCATAATGCAATTAGGTATGTGAGATAACAGTAAAATAAAATGATAAGAAGCAAAAAATTTACAAATGAATACGGCAAAGAGAAAAAGAATGTAAAATTTTAAACTAAGGGGACAATAACATTATGCAGTATAAATAATATTAAATTAAAAACTATCTATATATAATAATATATCGAATTATATGATAATATCTATATATATATAATATATACATATATAATAAAATAAAAATTTAATTATCTCTGGGGGTATTTTTAACCATATTTCTTAAAGGTTTCATAATTTTATCAATCCTCATTTTAACAGATAATTCGTTAAACCATTTCACACCTTTAAATGTATTTAGTAATCATTATAACGTAGTAAATACTTCAATTTGATATAATAATTTATGTAACGATTGTTATAAATATATTTGTAGACGTAATTAAAAATAAAAAGGCATAAAATTATTCTACAAAAGTGGTTTTTCTTAGTTTTGATCCATTTTTCCCTATAATTATACTACTCGGTCAAATCTGACCTGAGGGATGGACGGTATACCGTTAGTACTTTTGACGCCCCTATAAAGGTTAAATGTATAGTGATGCTGAGCAGTTTTGGTATGTATTTTTGTAGCATCAATGCTAAAATTTATTTTTTAAAACTCATCACAAATTCACCTCAAAATTTTACTTAATTCGTTTCTACTAAGAGCCTAGGCATGTAGAATAGTCAACCCCTTCACATGCATGCTGTCCTACGCAAATATCCTGGGGTGTCACTGCTCACCCGCCGCACACCGCACCCAGGACTCAAGCCTCATTAACAGTGCACAAATACACTGACCTAATTGCTCGTTGACAAATGAGAAAGCTACCCTTCTGAACCGAGTGGCCGTGACATATTGATGCAAAAAATTGAGTCAGTGTACATTGAAATTCTTGGTTCTCTCATATTTGTAATTTTTTTGTTTTTACTTCCTTTCTTTTAACTCGTTGCGTCTGCTTGCTTGCAGGCTTGCCGTCGAAAAAACTTTGGATCGATTTTTAACCCTTTTCCCCTTGATCCAATCGAGGTGAAACTTGGCAAGTAGACTCGTGGCGACGATCAAGATCATTTTCGTTAAAATATTAATTATATAGTATAATTCCGGATTTTTAGAAATTTTATTGATTTTTTCAAATTGGAATCATTAGAAAAGTTTAATTAGCAACGGCGGCCCGATAACGTCGCGGAATATTTTCTAAATTTGAATTACTCCGTCGGTATACATAATAGGTACTTCACTACGAATGTCGAAAATCTATATTAACTGACAAATGTTTTTAGAATTTAATCTTCAAAGCATGAAGTGTCTTATCAAAGCTCAAAACATCTGACATTTTAGAAATATATTAAATTACTGTAAGTTTAGTGTTATGTTATATGTTTTAATTCGTCTTTAATTGTTGTTATATTTTACAAAGAAAGGGAGTATAATAAAAACTTGGGTTTTTATGGGTTACTTTTTTAAGTACATATTTATAACAGATAGTAGGAAAACTTATTTATTCAATTAGGAATAGAAAATATTTTTTACACATTGGATTTTTTAAAATATTTCTGATGTATTCACTCGTGGAAAACTTTATTCGCCCATTATTCTTTTGTATGATTTGCAGTTCTTTAATATAAATAACGTTCTCTCTCAAATCTTCTCGTTGAATATTCCACCGGTTTCAAGATTATACCAAAATCTTCTAAAATTATTCAATTCGTTCGAAAATCCTCGATTATATGCCGTGACTCTTTTTTTTTATATCTTGTGACATTGTGATGAATTCAATTAAAAAATAATAAAATAATTATCTAAAAATATAGACAAACTACAATGCTTAGCAACCGTCTTCTAACAATTGATATTTTAAATTTCAAAAAAATAAATCTTACTTTCTTCCTAGCCCTCCTACCCTTATCTAGTAAACTATGTAGGTACATAACATAACACATTTTTTAATCGTAGAGAGTAACTAAGGCAAATTACAAAACTATAATAATTAAATTTGGCGAATGTTTAAATAATTATTTTGGATCTTACCACTCCACTAGGCAATGGCCTGTATATTGTGTATTATTGTCTTCTAAATACATGCTTTTTATTCGGTAATTGTATAATTATATTATTAAGAATAATTTCACACACCAAAAATAATAATTAAATTTAATGGGAATTTCATTTTGATTTAAAAAAAATGTGTCAATAAATTTTATTCTCTTATAAATTGCCTACTTTTGAATTGTATTTTTCTTTGGAATACTTTTAAATTAAATTAACTTTATATTCTATCGAGGAAAAAAGTTAATATTTTCAAACAATGCCAAACTAAAAATACGACTGATTTAAAGATCTCTTGGAACGAGGCTCGAACCACAAACTTACCTAGATCACTTGGAAATATCTTGACCATTAAACCAACAATTCTAGTAGCCTTGAGGTTTACAATGAAAAATATTTAATACTTACATTTTGCTGTATACTATTTTATTTTTATATACTAAAACATCTTATTTGTGAGTGTACCATCATGTTGTTATTGTTGCATTCTAAGCATGCGTTTTGTATTTGAAAGCATTTTAGATTAGATTTCATAAATTTTAAAATCGCCCTGAAAAATCAAATTTTTATTTTTATAAATAATTTTACATAATAATTTATGTATATGATACACATTATTTAATTTTGATGGTTTTTTTTCAAATTTTTTACAGTCCCATGAAAGTATAAACTTGTGTATGGAACCGGAGAATATCAGAAGTGTGATAGATAACTGTTTTTTTTAATAATATACATATTTTAATACATAGAAATATTTAATGATTAGAATGTTAAGTCAAAATAACAATATTTAAAAATAAGCATGTTAAGGTTAGTATCACAAATCTTATCACTCAATTGTTCAATGATTTTACGCACTTTTTGAACTTTGCATAATGTTGTATAGTTCTAATATTATTGAAATATTTTATTATTGTATTGCATAGCTGTTTTACTGCACCTATATATATTTAGGATTCCAAACATGTGCGCTCTTTTGCCACATCTATTTTGATTTTGAACTATACGTGTGTTTTTTTATTGATAGTTTCTTTGAGTATTGGTAATATTGAGATTTCTTTTTTTATATTTCTTATTAATGGATGTATATAAAATCATATTGTTTTCATAAACAGAATATTATTGGAGAAATATATAATAAAACATAAAAGACAATTATTTTAACTTACCAGTTCTGCGGCTACTGCAAATCGATTATCATTAAAATGTTTAATTTTCGCACTAAAGGCAAATCGCAACACACAAAAAACAGCGACTCCGAAAACTATCCAAACAAACAACAAAGTTCAAAAATCCTACTGACATCCAACTTTTCCAATACCGTCAGCGTCGGTACGCGGTACGCGACAATTTCGCCTCATTTCGAAAGCGCAATTCGAATTTTCCGCCGAGTGATTTATCCAATATCGCGTCGCGGGATTGGTGCGAGCTGATTGGACCGGCTGTCTCGCGGCGGGCTCCCTTCCTGGCGGAGGGTTCGGGACGACTGAAGGGTCTCGCGGACGGACCTCTCGCCTCCCCTCCCCCGCGAGCCTCCCCCGCTACTCCAAGGGCCGCCCGCGGAGCCTTCCCACCTTGCGCGGACGGTCAAACGGCTTGCGCAATCGGTGCGTGAATTTTCATTCATTTCCATCGAACACGTAAAAAACTAACCCATAAAAACCATGTTTTTATTCTACTCCCTTTCTTTGTAAAATATAACAACAATTAAAGACAAATTAAAACATATAACATAACACTAAAGTTAGGTACAGTAATTTAATATATTTCTAATATGTCAGATGTTTTGAGCTTTGATAAGACACTTTGAAGATTAAATTCTATAAAAATTTGTCAGTCAATTTAGATTTTCGAAATTCGTAGTGAAGTACCTATTATGTATACCGACGGAGTAATTCAAATTTAGAAAATATTCCGCGACGTTATCGGGCCGCCGTTGCTAGTAATCAAACTTTGGTAATGATTCCAATTTGAAAAAACCATTAAAATTTCTAAAAATCCGAAATTATACTATAATAATTATTTTTTTTTAAGAAAATTCGACAGACCTTTTTGATCGTCGCCACGAGTCTGCTTGCAAAGTTTCAGCTCGATTGGATCACGGGAAAAGGGTTAAATATCGATCCAAAGTTTTTTCGTCAGATAAGCAGACAAGACGACAAGTAGACAAGCAGACGCTACGAGTTAAAAGAAAGGGAGTAAATAATGAGAGCGATCAAAATAGCGTGATGTTCGGTAATATTTAGCTAAAATTTTGAAATTAGATGAAAAATGAACTCAAACAGTTTGACGTTCTGATGCCCGTACAATAAAAGCTCCGTGAAGGCACTAACTTAAGAAAAGGGATGCACACCCCAAGCTATATAATTAAGTAGGTTTTTTGAAAGCGCGTTAAACAAATGCTATCTGTTTTAAATTATGTAGGCATGTTTTTGTAAATAAAATCAATTACGAACGAAAGGTAATATTTCATATTAAAGTCTTTGATGTGTTATTGTTTATTTTGCCCTAGTTTTGAGACTATTGGTGAGACTGTAGTAATTTATACATATTTTTAAGAATTTTAAAAATAAAATTTATTCCCTAAGAATCGTTAAAAATAATCTTGTTAAACTTAATTAAAACGCACTTGAGAGCTGGTTCGACACTGTTTTATTTTATCAGCCACTGACTTCTTGTGTGACAATAAATTATTGTTACATATTATGTATTACATAGACACGAATATAAATGTACATATCTTGAACCAACAAATCTGATTTAAAAATAATATGTAATTCCAGATTAAATTGTATTTAAATAACCGGGTGTTAATTTTCACATACATATGACATACGGACGGGAAATTTTGTTCGTTTAATCCAAAATCCATAAAACAGAGTTCCGGAAAATGAAGAGGTTCTCTATTTTTACTCGGATGTGCGTCGTAAAGGAAAGAAAAAAATATAAATTATCAGCCTATGTATGTATGAACATGTATGTATGTTTGTTCCTTTGCGGCGCTCTAGAGACCAAACGTGTTGGCTCATTTTGATGATTCTTACGTCAAGCGATTTGTTTTTATCTTGCGAGTGTCACTAAAGACATGACAGTAATCAAAATTCAATATGGCGACAACGAGACACCATATTGTGAATAAGAAAGAAAGAAAAGTCGACAAACTATGTGGTAAGTTAAGGTAAGGTAAGGTATCATTGAATAGGTATTTAAAAGTCATCTTTAGGTCTTTCTTATCATTTTTAATTTTGAATGACCATTTAGGATCTATAATGATTTAAAGTTGGTAGGCAACCTTTCCCACTAAAATTTTCAATACTTATAATAAAACTGTGATAAAGTTATAGAATCGCAAAATAGGTTTTATAAACGTGAAAAATAATAATCATAATACAATTCAACATAATTCCTAAAATCGAATGACGAATTGAAGTTTACGGCTTTGAAAGATAATTTTAACAATTGTTACCTAAAGCTTTACTTAAAACAGTGAAAAATAACCTAATTAGAAATAAATAAATAAAAAATTAAATTTACCGTCTTAAGATCCTAACTAAGAGTGGAAAAGAATTAATTTGTAAAATCAAAAAACCCGACTGCGTAAAAGTATTCATAGATTTGCGCCCGTATACGAAGTGGGCGATTACTTATGTAAAATTATTCATGTGGTAGAGGCAGAGATCTTGCCTTCTGAACTTCTGAGATACCATAGACCATATCATAGGGAAGATTTCTTTAAGCCCATTTGATAAATGATCCAAGGCCCTTCTTTAGGAAAGGGGATTGGGTCACAGTAAAATAATGTCCCCCCTGGTAGTCCAACTTGTGATGACCCTGTTAGATAGTGGGCCCTAATCACATGACGGTATTTCTAGAGATGCTTTCTATTATATGAAAAATATTATACATTCGTAAAATAATTGACGCGAGTAGTATTTATTATTATATTTTTCATTCCGATCTTATATGTGAGCGCGCGCGATCGAGCGACAGGATGCAACCGGTCGACTTCAACCATATGATGTAGCGATACAGTTGTTAAAAATTAAATATTCAATACAGAAATATTACTACTACTAAAATTCAACTTTTCATATGAAATAATGTTCTATACTATCAGAAATTGTTCTATACGATAAATTAACTAAAAATACGTATTAACTGAAATATTTCTAACATCTTGGGTTCGCATACTATATTGAAATCGATAATACCTAATGCCCTTTGCATTTACTAAGTATATTACCTAAATAGCCACAGCTATACCATCCTGTCCGTCAGGGACGAAACATAAAACACAGTTATATTCCTAAAGGTGCTACCTCTTACGCTACAAAAATACCTATTGCAGTCGGGCTATGAATATGAACTATTTCCGCCTCATAATGGCGCCTGGAACCAATACTAAAAACCTCACTAGAAATAATAAATGCGACTAAATCTCGATAAATACAATATATACTATTCGTAATACGTCGTTGAATTGGCACATGAATCGTCTAATGGATGAAGGACCCCGTTGTGTATCGTAATAACTTCAAATTCTTTTATAGGAGCAGTGTGGAAACAATTGCATAATATTACGTAATAAAATCATCTAACGAACCTAATAATCTATACATTTATGTTACAATAAAATACGTTCACCAGAAGAATTCGTGTATTAGAAATAAAACATTTCCGTTTGGAAACAACCCAATAAAATCAATCGAACGGCATAAAGAGGAGAAATTCACATATTAAATAACACTGAAACTAATAATTTTAAACACTTTATATTAACATATTCTTACCTTGAATGGTGTCGTCTTAGACGTGTATGAACCTGTTCATATTAATTCCTGGGGAAAATAATACATATATTTGCTATCTACGAAATAAGACATTTTTGAAACGAAACTTCTTTATAAATAAGTAGATAAGGTCTCGGGGATGGTTTGTTCGAAAGGATTCTACAACAGCCCGTGAGTTTATATGAAATAATAGTTTCTTTGAATGCTAAATTTTGGTTTTTTTTAAACCCTCAGCATCTCTGCTGAGAGGGGTTGAGGCTCCGCGCCCGCCTAAACCCGGTGGCCGACTTCCTAAGTGACTAAACGGCCCCCCTTGTTCCTCCGGAACTTACTGCATCCCGAGACTCTATCTCTTCTTTACGAGATGTGATCCTGTGACGCCCCTCTTTTAGGCTTATAATTGAGAAGGCCGTACTCTTTTGGTACGAGTTTCTGATGATGTGTGTTGTCTTGAGGCGCCTTTCTTTTAGGCCGGTGTTTGAAGAATCATGTACTCTTTTGGTACGAATTGATGACGACATTAGCCTCCTTTGCGGGCATAGTCAGTGATGTTACAAATTATTGTGCAATCTCATTATGCCTTTTCAGAGCGGCGTCCTACGATTCTGCATCTTGCAACATTTACTTTGGACAAATGTTAGAGTGTTAGTAACATATTTATAATATCCCAGCTATTCCATATGAGTGAATGATTTTTGTATTTATTCTGGCCCTGTCTTTCTTACAGAGGACGAAATAGAAGTTAACGTTTTCTATCAAGGTTTTACAGCATTCAAGCATGGAAATCCTTCCAAAGACATAGGGAACCTTTTTGTTGGTTTAAGTAGTTTGCGCCAGATGAGGTTAGGTGGTCGGTTTATTGACGACCCCGAGCAACAAGGAGGACCCCGCCTTTAAGGGGCCCTGCAGGGGCTTGTGCGGGTTCCACGCCCAAGTGCCGGCAATCATCCACCCCTCAGCCAGCTAGGCTAACACAAACCAGATATCCCCAATCTTTAGTTAGACTTCCCAATTCTGTCCTTTACTCGTCATTCTGAAGCTACTTGTTAAGCTAGATGTACCGAGGTACTCAAATCATAAAGAGTTAACTGAAGACCGGATTGCGCAATACTTATGCAATACAGTAATTATTATAATGCTACTAAGTAATTCAGATAGAAATCCGTGTATTCAAATTTTAGCATAAACGGTATGAAATTCGCTTTGCATAAAAATACACCCGTTTGGAACGGAATTCTTGTACGATTTGAACCAATATCACACAAGCAATCGTGATATTTAATTACACATAATTATTCCGAAATCAAATATTCCCAAA
>JADDOH010007355.1:0-26560 GCA_016648135.1 Agrypnia vestita | reverse complement strand
TGGGGCAGTCCAAACCGCCTTCAAAAATTTATTGATTCCCGTCCGAATGGTTTTTTTAGTAAAGGGATCGATGAACTACCTATGAGATGGCAATAGTGCATAGATAGCAATGGTACATACTTTGATTAAATAAATATATTATAATAAAAAAAAATCGGCTTTATGTTCTTCCCATACTAAGCGCCAATTTCATATGTAAGGACCTAATATATCGGTGTAAGTTCCACAGAATCAGAGGCAGATACTAAAACTAATTAAAGACTTATCTTTCTGTGAATGCATCAATGCACCTTAAAACGTGATTAAAATAGGGAGCAGTTTTAATTTTTGTAATTTTTTACCTTTTAAGATTTAAGAGATATTTTCATTATTTAATGTTCCGGTAACTATATCCTACGGAGATGCGAATACGGATTATGTTTCGCATCAATATCCTTACTATTTTTAAATTAAGCTAAACGCTTGTGCTATGAAAATTGGACTACTTGCTGGAGTGGGGCCCGAACCACCAACCACCAGATCACTAGACAAGCATCATGACCACTACAACTACCACCAACTAGCTATTCTATAACTGGTCATTTCAGGTTTAAAGTATTGTAATAAAAATCAATTTTGATAGTAATTTGTTAGTAAAATTGATTTTGTTATAACATACGAAATTTTTCGTTAATTTTCAGAGTAGTACAAAATTAGACAATATTAATAGATATGCAACGATAAAAAAACGCAGTTATCGATTAATATCGTTCATTATAGATTATACGAACGATACAATCGATCAAATGATAAATTTAATTTCTCGTTTCGACCATTATCTACCCAATCGATAATCATTTTCTTATCGTTTGGGTCATTATCGATTCAAACATTTCGCACCTAGTTGGTACAGTTCACGGAAGAAGAAGAAGAAAATAAATAGAGGTCAGAGGGCCCGCTATCTTCATCTATTCTACATTTTACTACCAAAGTCCTATGCAGAAAAATAGGTACTATTTAACATAAAATTAAGAGCCTCTGATTTAACAAATACCTACAAAAGAGGCGTGCAATGAGAACAAGAAGCATGACTTTTATTTAAACATGTTCCTATTTAGAAAAAAAATCGAAGTTACATATTTATCTGGCAGAATATTATGCAAAATTAAAATATAAATAATGTGTTGATTATTGCGATAAGAAACAAGATATATCTCATATTTCGGTTTCTTTTCAAAATATACGCTTAGGAAAAGTCAAGCTTCTTGTTCTCACTGCACGCCCCTGACCTAAAATAGCCATGGCATTTCAGTCTAAGATCGACTTCTAGTTCGTACTAAAAGTCTATTTTAGGGGTTGATTTTTTGAAGTGTATATTACTGCCTTTGCTTTTAATGTTGATTGGAAACACGATTTCGGAAGGGATAGAGTGCTACATTTCCCATAAAATCTGCAATTCAGTACATTCTAAATTAGTAAACCTCGATGAAAAAAAAAAAAAAAAATTGCATTCGAAATATTTTCATTTTTTTTTTGTTGATATTGCTGCTTTTTCCTTCACCCGATGTTTCCAAGGTTCACCGTAGTCCGCTTCCTCGCGCCTGTCACCTCGCAGGGTGAGGGGCGGCGGGTGGCGCGAAAGTGGAGCATTGTCCCGGTGGGCGGTGTTGGTAAACAGCTCTCCCCCTCCCCCGACAGCCCGCCCTTGTAGCCGCTCTCGCTCCCTCGCGCTCCTCTCCCCCCCCGCTCCCTCTCGCTCGCGCGCAGGATGGTTGACCTCTCGATTCCTTCCTTCTTCCGGTTTCCCTCTAGAGTCGGGAATGCTCGTTCATTTTAGAACCGAGTTGGTACAACTCTCGCGCTTTGTTTCGGGAAGTTTGATTTACTTTGTAGGTTTTCCGGGTCTGCACGCGGAGTGATGACGTTTGATGCGGTGTGATAAGCGAGGGGAATGTCCGGCGAGAGCGGGAGGGCGTCGCTCACCGCGCCCGGGAAGAGGTGATGGCGCGGGACAGCGGTCCGCAACCCGCGGTCGCTCGGTGCCACGTGTGCACTTCGAATACCCACGAGCAAAAGTATTCGGATCGTAACAACTGAGAGAAAAACGGCTAAATTTGACTAAAAAATGTAGGTTGATTAGTGAGAAGGTATTTTTGGGAGTAATAATAATTGAGCTTGAGTTGTCGTATATATGTCGCAGCCATTGATTAAATTAGCCAGGTGATTGGACGCCTAGGCCGTTCATTAAACGCCGGCATCCAATTAAATGGCTGAAGGACAAGTAGCCAAGTCATTGAGCGCAACGTTTAATCAGATTGCTGAACGTCGTGTAGTCATCTGGTTAATTTAATTTTTATTTATTTATTTATACAGAATATTCACAAGTTCTTAGTTACAATAAATCAACAAAACAATCTTGAAATATTAAAATGGAGCTCAATTAAGAACGACTCATACGCCAAAAGGATTTCAAATCTTAAAAAAGGAGCAATAAACCAAAAAAAGTGAGAAACAAAATATGAAAAGCAATAATTACATAATTGTTGCTTTTCAAACAATAATTACAAGTTAAATTGGATATTGAAGAATTTGTAATGTTTGGTTAGGTTAGATTAGGCTAGATTAGGTAAGGTTAAGTTTTTTTTCCTTTTTTTGCATGGTTTTATTTTTCAATATAATATTTATTACACAATTGTGTTACTCATAGTTCCTCTCCATTTAAGAGCATTTCTCTTGTGCTCGGATAAGGAACTATGAATTTACATTTAATTACTTACATATTATTATTTTATATTATATTATATATCTAGGATGTAGTAGAGTGAACGTCTTTGATAGTTGATGAGTTAGATTTGAATCACTTGGCTGTCATGGCCGGTCATCTTCAAAGGGCTGACTTTCAATACGCCACGTTGTTAAACGTCGAGTGATTTTAGTTCAATTAACTATGGGCCTAGGCAGATGGCTGCGACAAATACAATGTTTAAAAACCCTAGTCCTCTTGGGATGGGGCAGAAACAATAAAAAATTGTGACTTACATAAAAATGCGGTATATGTAAAATATATTGTAAAATTAATAAAAATTGAAATAAATGTTTTTAATATGTTTTATATAAATATTGAATGGTTTTTAACACACCACAACCTCTTTGAACGCATTCTATCTACTGCTTCAGACTCACTTCACAAGTGATATTTTCACGTGTTCTGGGCTCGAAAATTGAAAATAAAGTAGATTTCATGTGTTTGAATTTAAGCGTTTCGTATATTTATTTTGTCAGCTTTAATTTGTGAATAATTTTGGCTTCGGATTTATTATATATGTATTAGAAACGTTCGGCACTCTCATAGCCGACCCTAAACCCAGAAAAAATATAATTAATTAACCTGTCAAAATGATTATTTTAAATTTTATTTTGGAATTAAACCGCTAACTGCGTAAAATCAAATTGAAATCATAATAATTTGGAAAACGGAATAATGTTTTCATTTTATTTAATAGATAGCGGACCCGACAGACGCTGTCCTGCCTGAACCTAGAACCGAATCCTAGAACCCGACTGCAGCACCAACTACCGGGTCCAGTTGTGAATCTAAATCATCCAGGGACTCACTCGAAAGCACACAAAAAAAAACCATTAAAATCGGCCCAGCCGTTTAGGAGGAGTTCAGTAATATACACACATACAGAATAATCATATATGTAAAGATGAGATGATCAGCTAACACACTAATTTTGAAAACGGAATAAAATTGTTATCAATTTTAGTTAAGTTAGAGACAGACAACGTAATAATTATTGTTGGATTCAATTTACAGGCACTAGTGATAGTGGTAGTTATCATATATACGCCATGCAAATAGAGGAAGTATAATAAGTGTACACAGCAGAATAATCTTCAGAGGGTACGGAAGGAGGGGAAAGTAAGATGGAATGGGATAGGATTAAAGTCTGACAATCACAGAACATATACTGACAATAATAAAAAAGCGTTAGAGATATTATGGTCCATTTGGTAACGTTCGATTTAATTTTGAAGCGGTTGCAGTGTTGAATATATGACTTCTTCAAAAAGAGTAAAATAATTTTGTGGTGACATTAGGAATATAATAATTAATAAAAAATGTACTTTGTTTTCACCACTTATATGTTTGTACATTGAAAATATCAACATGTTTCAGGGCCAATGGTCCCTTCGTCATGTTGGTATTTTCAATATTCATATAAGTGGTGAAAACAATGTACATTTTTATTAATTATATGGAATATTTGAAGTTCTTAGAAATGTTTTTTGTTTGTAATATCATCGTTTATTTATTATATTCCTTTATACATTAGTGCGGATTAAATCAAATACTAGTTATACAAGGTGCAACAGAGCTAGTCCACAATACTTATTATATTAATAATTATGGAGTTATGCACTATCAAAGTTTGTATTTTTTTTCAATATTTTTTATTTTTAATTATTTAATTAATTTAATATTAAATCTCAAAAGAAAATATAGAATATATAATGTATATTATATACCTACATTATGAGTATATTAAATCCTATAAAGGTATATATATCTGTACATAGGTTCGGGATATGAGAAGTTAGACTTGGGTAATGATTTACACACGACTAAAACTCAATAAAAACAATACATATTAGTAACTAGTGACTAATATTAATTACCTAGCTTTCAAAATAGTGACTCGAATGATAGTTGTATGATGATTCATCATCATCATCATTCTTGGCACTACAAGCCTTGGTGGGTCTTGGCCTCCTCAATTATTATGATGATTACAATATACATTTACAAGGATATCAGATGTTCTTGTGTTTCGATTATCCATTTATATATTTTGTTTTTAGTTGACTTGTTTACTTCGGTTACAATTTTTAGTTCGGTGGATAATAGATTGAAGTATTTAGTAGCTGTATAGGTAAGATATTTTACAGTAGATATATATCTAAAAACAACTCATTCAAGTTTTGAGCAGGTATCCAAGTGATTCCATTATAGGAGTAGTCCTTATAAGTATCGTGAGCAAGGATGGTCAAGTTTAATTTTTGAAAATAAAAATCATATTATACTGTAGCGCAGCCATTCTGAGGTGGAATAAATTTAATTGTAAGCCTAAGCGCTTTCAATAGAGACACGCATCATCCATCATTACCCATTCTGTGGATTAAAACTTGGTGTCTTAATTAAATTGTTTTAATAATGAATATTCACTAAAAAAACAACCCTAAATTTAACTAATTTATTATTTTTATAATAATATCTAATGAAGTGTTCCATTCTTTACACATTTAAAAAATCGTATTTTTAAATTTGTTGCGTCTTTCACCTGAAAAATACCAGATGTAATTTATTGAAGGTGTTCTATTTTATTTTTATTTATTTATTTCAGAAATAAAAAAAGTTAATGATATGTATGAATAAGAGCACGAGTAATCAGAATAGAGCTCATATTAAAACCACGCATTGATTACGTAGTTTCTTCTAGAAGTAAACTAAAACATCACAACTTCAATTGAGTTGAGTCTGCATAGTAGATGCTTAATTTTTTTGGTTTTATGTGTATTACTGTTTACTTTCATAGTAATCATTGTTTATATATGTTTATTGATTGTTTATTTCTTTTTTAAATATGTTTTATTTTGATTATCACTTTGGTTTATTATTATAAAACGTGCTAGGTATGTTTACGTAATATAAAGTACAAGAATTTCTGTTGATATTTTCAATTTATTGTTGATAAATAAATAAATAAATTTTAATACGCAATAATAGTTTACGGCAAGCTTTCCAATCACTGGTTGAGAATCACTGGCTTAGTGCCGAATGCACTTGCAGATGTGCACCCTTTAGTGCAGAGATTGTATCCACGTTCAACATTCCAGCGTGCATTTATTATGCAAGATAATCATTTTATAAGGTTAATTCGTATAAATACTTAGTAAACACGTTGGAATGAAAGCTCCCGGAGCGGCCGGCAGTGTCCTCTGTGAGTCGATCCAGATAACTCCAGCGAGACCGAAACGAAAGCTACGATACTGGTTTGCGTCTCCGCTGCGGCGTAGCCGAGATCCACTACCTCTGTTTCTTTAAGTGTTTCAAAAAGAAAACTGTGGTTTGGAGATTCTCCAATAGATTGTGATCTATTTTATGAGTGAATTTAATTTCTCGCACCGGTGTAGTTAAACACTTTTAGAGGAGAATTATTATATATTTTTTTGAGAATAACTTTACAGAGCAAAAATCAGAAACACAGTGATGCATCTTACACCCCTTCGTACTATTTATACCTACGCTGTATCCTTTGTTTCCAAATTAATATAAGCACTTCTTTGTTTCGAAGGGATTTCTATGACGTTAAAATAAACAATTTGATGAGTTCATTGACCTGAAGGGCTGAACAGGGTAAAGGGTAAAGATTCATCTATTTGTCTTCATAATATGAAACACTCCAACCCAGGGTCTAACGTAAACAATAAGTTTATTGACCTGAATGGCTAACTTAAACAAAATAAGTATCGATATTCTAGTTCAAATAAATGCCAAAATATTATAATGGTAGCGGAGATATAACAAGAGTTACAAAAGATTATTAAAATTTTATATTTTTTTCAGGTACGAATATCAATATGTACCTACGTTCTCTAAAATCTAATTTTGTATACGGGCCATGTTAAAAAAAAATTGATATTGTGAAAAATTGGTAAGCCCCAGGACATAATAACGAGGCTTTTAAAATTTACAATTTATTAAAAAATCATACGGCTTCCTACAGAAATGTGCATATACATGGTTATTTGGAAAACATTGAAAACCTTGCAGGACTATATTCCTGCCTTGATTATGAGTCGAAAATGTTCAAGCTATTGTGACCTAATATCAATAGTTATGGAGATACGCGACATCAAAGTTTGCATTTTTTTCCAATATTTCTGACTTATTTTTTGTAAAACGTTGGACTATCATTACAGTAACTTATATCGAATATGAAAAATTCATTACCTTTAATAAAAAAAATATAACCTTTGAATTCCAATTAGAAAATTTTCAGAGTTTTTATCATTTTATTTAACTTGTATTGAAACGAATGAATTTTTAGTAATCGATATAAGTTACTGTAATGGTAGTCCAAAGGTTTACAAAAAATAAGTCAGAAATATTGAAAAAAATGCTAACTTTGATGTGGCATATCTCCATAACTATTGATATTAGGTCATGATAGCTTAAACATTTTCGACTCATAATCAATGCAGGAACATAGTCCTGCCAGGTAATTAATGTTTTCCAAATAATCCTGTATATTAAGAACATCGATCCTACTAACTTTATATTACTTTAAAATGTCAAAGCAATACATTTTCCCATATTTCCAGCACTTTCGCATTCTCTGCATGAATTTGTTATTTCGTCTGTATGATTTTTAAATAAATAACAAACTCGGCAATGAAATGACGAAGAAATGTCAACATGATCACTTAGGGCCTTTGAATTGAGGTGTTGAAGGCGAACGCCTCAGTTTTAATAACAACTGCTGACCGCGTGAAAACCCGTGAAAATTCGCGGGACACATTAATTGCAGTATTTTGAAGCTATACGAATAGAAAACACTTTTGTTTTTTAAATTGACTCTATTCGCTTAAACCTAAATTTAAAGATGTATAATAAAATAATAATATAAAAATGTCAAGACCGTGTAATTTGGTGCGGCGACCCTTGCGTGTATATAACGAATTGATAATATTTAGATAGGGATGCGAGATATATGGTCTACAACCTATCTGAGAAGCGACCTACAAACTCGCAGAATCTGGTAGTGAGAAATAGTGATATTGTTTTAACCGGCGACACGCTAACAGTTATTTCAGATTTGTATCTGATTGTGTAGACGATTGGTAACTGATTTTTCACAATTTGAGGGGCAACCATTACTACTAGAAACACTCCAGAGGCATGCAGTGAGAACATTAAAGCATGACATTTACGTAAATGACGTAAATATATTTTGAAAAAAATTCTTAATCCAAGATATTTCACAATTATTGTCATGTTATTCAGATTTTAATAACATTCTGTTACATAAATATTTTATTAAGATGTTTTTTTACAACATATATACACATAGGTTAATGTCACGTATCAATGTACTCGCTGCACCTCCAGTAACATTTATGCCTCAGATACCAATAATCGATACAATGAGATTAACATATCAAATAACTGTACTGTGTATATCCGGTTAAAATAACGGTTTGACCACCACTAGAGTGCTACCAGTATAAATTGGCGTGCGAGGGAGGGCGTCCCTGTCGCGAAACAAAAGTTGCCAGGGTGTAAATTTATTACACAATACATAATATACAGAGTGTCCGGTGTCAGAGCCTTTAATAGAAATTTGGTGGGGTAACACTAAAGAAACAAACAAAGAAATGGCGGCCGCGTAATATTGATCGATTATTTGCTTTTTCAGCTTCGCAAAACTTTAAAACTACATTGGCAATTGCTTTTGCACCACCTGCAAGGTCTTGCAAGACGCATAATTGTTATTTTGGACATAATTTAGTGTATATTGGTAAGCAAGATGTCACAGCTCACGCACAAATACGAGATTGAACTGAATGACACGGCGCTGCGGGTTTTAGTTCAAAGTCGCCGCACGCCAATTTACGTTGGGCAAGCTCCAGTGAGAAACAGGCCGATATGATGGACTGACCAGATCGAAGGCAATACTCCAGGCTGCTGAGAAAGTTGAGGGAAAATGTTCAGTTATGAGGACACCGTTGGAAGAAGATATTTGGTCATCATGACGGAAGCATTTGACGTCGTATTTCAATGGGATTCCATTCAATTTTAGCAAACGGCATTGACCCGCGTTATAACGAAACCGCATTGTGCGGGGGCTACCTGCACCCGCTCGTTATCGAGTATTCAAGTGCTTGTCTGCATAATTTACAGCCGTAATGACACAGTGAAGCCAGATACAAGTTCGGCTAATAATTTGCCGAGTTATGAGTATTTATTTAACATTAAAATGATGTGCGCGCGCTTGTTTCGCCGAGAGGGAGGGTTGCCAACTTTTATTAGAAGAAATAGTCTGAAATAGAGTATATCTGATTTCAAAGGAGGTAAATAAAGAGCACGGACTTATAAAAAAGAGGATCATTTATTTCAAATTTTTGAAAAGGTATTTTTTGCTACTTTTTGCAGCAGATAACAATTTTTCATTGTTTTTAAAAGAATTGTACGACTCCAAACATTCTAACTCTAAGTTCACTTTTTTTTTGCGACAAAATAAACGTAACCTCAAAACAATTTGTGACATTGACATCACGGATTGACATTAGTGGCTGCGTTCAGAAACGTCCGAGGGTGGCTTGGGGAGTAGGGATTTACAACTTGGGGATACCAACATATTAAAGTAAATAGTCGACTTTTTTGGTTACGATAATTGGTACAGTAGCCGGCAAACACCTTGAAATTTTACGGCGCAGTGGGGGGAAGTTTGCGCATGTACCATTCCACCAAAGAGACCCAAATTTTGTCTTCTGCGCATTCCCCCACTACGCCAAAAAATTTCAAGAAGTTTTCCGGCAACTGTACCTATGCATCATATATGCGTGACTGGCACTAGTATAGTAAACGTTGTGTAAAAATAAGTATTTTAGCGTCCTCTATTAGTGTTGTAGATTATGGAGTACGCCTAAACGATATAGAGTACAATACTCTATTTTAGAGTATGGTTGGCAACCCTACCGAGAAGCTGGGCACACGGCGATACAACTTCGACTGTGTGAAGGAAAATCAGCGGAACAAATAAAAGCCGGAAAGTACCTACTTCATTCTTTATTAACGATATTAAAATGACACGACATTAAAACGTTAAAAACAGGAAATTTATTTGCATGGTAATGTAGTACTCGTGTACACACATACAGCCTCGCATGTTAACGTGCGCGATGCGGTGAGGTGTACGTGTGTGTGTGTATACATACATAGCTTGTCAGGTATTATTAAATAGCTGTTTTAATGTATGTATTTACACTCGTTCGGTCCATCGGACCACGCGGATTTGTGTCGAGCGATGAAGAGGTGGCTCGTCCGTGAATGTAGAAATGTCATGAATTCAACAACAGAATTCTTAAATCTATGTCAATACTGTAAGCGTCCACCTTTTATTTGGAGAGTGAGTCAAATATTTTTTGGCCGAAAATTTATTTTTTACATTTTAGTATATTTAAACGTAAGCGTTTGTTTTTTTTTTTTTTTAAATTAAAAATTTAATAGAAACCTGAAAAGGTTTATGGATAACATTTTTTACATGGTTCAATATTGGAATATAATAATAATATAATTTAGATACAAAATCATTTTTTATAATTGGCCGAGTTTTAGCATTTTTGTCACATCTGTTTTGAATTTGTCAGTAGTCAGTTGTTTGGTCTGTTGTATAGTTTTAATCCGTTGCAAGTTAGTAGTAATTGTCCTGTTTTTGTTTTGGCATGTGTAATGTTATAGTTTTGAGTCGTTCTAGTTGGTGTTTTTCGTGTATTTCGTATAATTTTATGTCTTCGTCTTGTATTTCGCCATTTGCTAGTTTGTGAATGATTTTAAGTGTTTCGATTTTTGTAATGCTTTCAATGTTTAATTGTTGTATTATATTGTATACAGTTTCAGTTGGTGTCAGGTATTTCGGATCATAGACCATTTTTAGTATTTTGTTTTGCTGTCGTTGGAGTCTGTTTAGATTAGTTTTATTTCCGATTCCCCAGAAGGGTATCAAATATCCTATTCTACTCTTGACGTATGCCTGGTATATCAGAATTTTTACGGTCTTCGGTGTGATTTTATGTATTTTGTGGAATAGGCTGGACAGTTTAGTCATTGAGTCAATTACTTTGTCTATTTAAAAGGTCCATTTGAGGTATCTGTCTATGATGAGTCCTAAGTATTTAATATTTTCTAGTTCAGTGAGTTTACTTTTTATTCACCTAATATATTTTTTTAAATAATGATCGTCAGTAAAAACAGTTAATTTTATGATGTTTGTTAATTTTACTTACCTTTTAAACAAAATGTAGCGTTCAGAAGAGATGTGGTAACACCCACTTTAGACCCCGCCCCCTCTCACTCTCTTTCGTTAGATCCCTGAATTGTTCAGTAGTTCAATGGTTCATAATCAGTGCATGCTTGTCTCTGACAAGATTAACACGCATGTGAACAATAGTGGTGATAGTTTGACAATACATTGGTTGGGGTGTATAGTATTGTGAATGTAGTAGTGTAGTGTTGGTCCTGACGAAGAGACGGGTATGTCTCGAAACCGGTAGACCATAAATCTGGTAGTGGTTTTTACTAAGTTTACTAACATTCTGTTAAATTATGTTTTCTTTTGTTTCTTTTTTGTTTTTGTTTTGTTTCATTTCTATTTTTTTCTTTTGCTTTTATTTCAGCTTTTGTGGATCCATGTACGACAGTTATGATAAGAAATGTAAAACTATCGTTTGCATTTTTAAAATTTTTTTTTCATTTCACATGATTGATTCAATTTCTTTATCTGAATGCATGTTGAGCCCCGTATAAGAACCGGGAGTACTTTAGAATAAGCCAGAACTCTAATAATTTTGGTTATTTTTCTCCCATTACAAGAATGTGTCGCACTTACAATACATACTGTGCTGACCGCGCTGTCAATGTTGATATTCTTGCAGACACCCTATCATCATTTAAAATGTCACTCCTACACAACATACATTTTCATGACGATAACCTAAACACATTAACCAATTATTTAGTTTCATATTTTTACATGTTCACATTACATTAATATTCTAAAATATACATATAAGGTAAATGTCGTCCTCCTGATGACGTTGAATAAGCATTCAACGAAACGTCGAGAATCGTTTCTCGGAAAAACGTACGTTTCGTATAAAATATCCGCAACCAGTTACAGTTAAATATGTCTAACGACCGTAATAACAACCTTGACTCTTTAATGAAATTGAAATTGAATGAAACGATGATTCACCGAACGGAACGAAAATTCCCATCACTAGTGGGCAGCCAGTTTTGGCAAACGGCTCCAGCGCCGGCGCCGATGACAGCGCCTTAAAAATAGAACAGTGACGAACTGCTGTACCGACTGTGTACAGAGTACACACTACGCACCTCCGAGCAGGCTCGTATAACACCATTTCGTCTCTTTCTAACGTCAGTCGATATGAGCAACGACTCTGCCCTCTGTTTGCTCTTCAGGTTGGCTGTATAGGAACAATTGGGCCAGTCGGTCGATGCGATTTGGATCAAAACTGTATTGCTAGCATCTACAAAACGTCCGCACGAAAGTAAAAGTAGTTCTTGAAGCCAGTGACGTAGCTGCGCATCCAATGCTCTCTTTAGGGTTGATACTTTTTCACAGCACATAAAAAAATACAGATCTTTTAAATAGAGATTCGTACACGGAATAGGGTGCCATCCATATTCTATAGCTAGACCGCATTCAAAAGAATGTGCGCAAAAAATATGTGTGTCGTTACGACGCAAAAAATGAACACAAAACAAGTTTTTTTAGTTAGTAAGTAAGCTTTTTTAAACGAAAAAATGTATATTTATTTGGAATGTCATATTGAGGCTTGTAATACGGGCTTGCCAGTCAACTTTCCCCTGCTTTCTTCTTACCGGACAAAGCTAGGGAATGGTCTTTTGATTGTGGTCGACCTATAATACTATTATACTTCATCGTTAACATGCTGGTCTGCCGGGACGAGGCATAAACCCACGACCAAGTAAATCAGCAAAGATTGTGTCACATTCCAATATACAGGACCAACCTGCCAATGGTTATGCCTGTTGGAAGAGGTACTGCTATGCTGAACAATATCATTTTGGACATGTCTTTGAGAGGGTTTTCCGAAGCAGGATTCTCCTACACCTATGATGTGAATGATTTTATATATGTTTAATATTTGTTTTCGATGTTTATATATTTCTTACGTACTTATAACATTTACGAATTAAATGTTTGTAATGTAAATGTTATATAAAAAATAAATAAAATGAATTGAATCACTTAATATATTCTAATATGCTATTAACAAGTAAGAAGCATCGATGCAAAGCGAATATCGTAGTAAAGCGGAGCCAAGATTTTTTAGTTAGAAGTGCACACAAATGCCTAAAAACACTTTTTTAGGTAATGTGTGAATATTACAGAAGACAATTGATCATTTTTATAAGTATAATACAGTAAATATATTATTACTAGCAGTAAACCGGGGAAAAATCACGGGACATAATAATATTTAATAACGAGCCTTCCGTGTAACCTGAACCATGCGCTGATTGACGTGTCAAACTCGGGCACCCGGACCTCGTTAGCGGCTAATCACCATCAGTGTCGTTGATGTTATTCCAGCCTAATTCCAGCGAGTAACGGACAGACAGACGCACATCCGAAATTAGGATAGTTGTTTTCTTATAAATGAGTAAAACATAATATATTTAAGGGGTTTTCTACTCTGCATTGGGGCCTGATTACTTAAGTTACGATGCTGGTGGAACTGATCGCGACACCCGCACCTATTCTGTTCCCGCTCCCGAACTGGACCGCGCTTGTTTTTGGTCGGGGGATAACGGCTGGAGCGCGTTATGTACAGAGTTTTCATTGTAACAATTCGTTATGAATCGAGTTAGGTGTGGCTTTTTTGGGCGCACTGAAAAAAGAAGGTACAGAGATACAATCCTGCCAAGACTCCACCTTGATTGTGGGATTCCTTTAAAAGTGTATTTTGGATTAGCGAAGGCAATGTTTGCAGCACCTCGCCTACCTGCGTCTACAGTCCACACGTTTAGTGTAAACTTGATAACAGGTTATCGGACGTCAACACATCGAAATGTATCGATTAGATTAAGCCCGAAGGCCACGGACAAATGTACAGAAATCAAACATAATAATTTCGCTGTTTGTCTATCTGTCCCTAACTTGATGTAACGTTCGTCATTTCGTTCAAATCCACGGCTGGAAGTAGGGCGCGAACCTCGGACGCGCAGATGCCAGCGCGGCACCATAGCGACTCTGCCTCTCCGTGGACCGCCAAAAATATACCATTTGATGTTCCGTGATTTTTCACGGGTCTACGGCTAGTAATCATACTAGCTCTTGGTAGGTACTACATATTGGTATTAAGCGATAATTTTTTTAGTATTTACTGATCTCAATTCTAGAGGGACCCACATTATCTCCAGAAATAACCAACCAACATCAACAGATTGTATAGAAATATTACTTTTGAAAATACTATAGGGACTATCATCTATCACCTTTTTAAGATATCCTTTCTGAGATGGCGGTGTTTTAAGTTTATTGTTCTGGTTATTCCTAATATCATTATTGTTTTCATATTTATTGTAACAAAATATCGCATTATAAAATTAAGGATTTTAATTAAAAGGCTGCACTCAATCTTAACGCGAAGTTGTATCAATATAAATATTTCACTTTTCATTGATTTTATAACAATAATCACATTTTCATTAATTGTATAATGATATTCACATTATCATTAATTGTATAATGTAGTAGAATTTAAGGTGTACAAAAATATTACATTTTTGTTTCAAAAATGTTTTTTTTGGAAAGGTGATGGACATTTTGGATGGTGTATGATATTGGGTGTTGCAGTCAACCGGAAGTAGTCAATCTCCACGTTCTATCTGGATGTACCTGCTCAACAGTTCGTGTTCTTCCATGTTCCCAGCTTACGCGCAAAATTTCTCGATTCCCTGCCTATGTAAATTTCATAATGATAATAAAATAGAAATTGATTCTCTTAATATTGAATTTGTAACAGTCTTTATTTTATTCTGAATGGTATTTACAATTTATTTTATCATTGTGGCATTATTTATTATTAATTTATGTTAAAAAAATTGTATTGTGTAATTATAGGTATCATATTGAAAATGTTTGTAAAATATTTATATATCGTACTCTAGGACCATCTGTCAATAATGACCTATTTGTTAAAAAAATCGTTACATCTTTACATATATTTTATGGTTTTCCCTCTTTCTACCCATGTTCCACTTTCTCACTCCTTAACCACTTATTCCTACTCTACTACCTTTTGCTTTTAGTATAATATTGTATTTTCGTGTATTTATTTAGTTTTCTTTTTTGTCTAATGTGTCCACGTATTAAACACCATCTTTTGCCAACGTACACATTAACCTGTTCCTAAAGAAATGAAATTAAGGAAATAGAGCGCCACGACCTTCCGTTCGGCGCATCACTAGCGTTCCCTACTTTGATACTTGTTTTATATTTTCACGCACGTGTGTCGACTATTGCAGCTTCCTACAGAGTCGTGTATGTAGGGGAGGATGGGTGAATTGCGGACGCTGAAACGAAATAACGTACAAAACCTATACTATTAGAAACAATTAACCTGACTTTATTTATTATGAAACTTTAGTTATTCACCTACAAAATCTACATTAATTATTTTACGAGATCAATCAACAACTATATATTTTTAATCAAAAACAAAACCTTCTCTGTCCGTAATTACACGTAGCCCTTAGGGTAAATACGGACGGATGTTGGGTTAATTACGGACAGCATGGGGTATTTACGGATGAGGTCCCACATCATTCACACAAGTCATAAATAAAGCCTCTGGAAGAAGTCCCAGCAGCGCACTTCTCAAGAGCCCAATTCTAACATTTTAAACACACAATCCAGCCTTCGCTGGGGGGGTCACGATACTTTTCCTGACAAAAAATGCAAAAATATTCGTCATTCTCTTGTACAGTTTCAACAATTTTAAAATTTCTCAACTTTTGGCCGTTTTTCTTTAGTATTTTTTTAGTTTCTTTCGTGGTTTTTTCTCTTCTCGTTTCAGATTCTTCCTTTTTCTTTCTAGTTTCTTTTGTTTTTTTTTTTCTTCTAGGTAAACTTTTTCCGGTGTGCTGGTTAAAATGCATATGTTTTTTTAAACCCACCGTTTGTTACGATTAGGTTATAGAGTTGGTACCTTTACTATGTCAATAAATGGTACTGAGGAAGACTGGCTAGTTTGACTTGTCATATTTTGGCTTAAATCAGCATCATTGATAACATCACCTGCGCATACTAATTCATTCGCTCGTTTTATTTATTTTGAATATTCCATGTTAGGAACGTTTCTAAAGAGTTGAGATGCCTCTTAAGATCCTCTTTGACTTGAAATACTATCATTGGCTGCATCACAGATGACTTGAGATTCATTTTGAGCTCTCTTTGGCTTAAATTATCAAAGTTGATGTTTCTGGTGTTAAGTAGAGTTTCTGGTTCAATAATATAACCAAAACTTGCAAAAGTGCCTTTGAATTTATCTTGATCCACTGGGTAAATTACAGCACACCTGAAGCCATTAATAGCTTTTTCTATACTTGTTGTTCGGTTAAAGTTTGTTTTGTATAAAGACCTACAGTATCATATGCTGTAATTTTGGCTCCTGGATTGTTGACCGTAAGCTTTCAGACTTACGTGGCTCTTGTGATTGTCCAGTACTAGCAAGACGGGATTATCAGCCGAAGGTTTTGCAAATTCTTTGAAATGCTGGAGCTATTCAACGAATATTCGTTCAGTTATCCAACCAGAGTCGAAAACACTAGCTACCATATTACTATCACTGTCTCATAAGCAGTGCATTCATTCTCTTTCTTTTGAATGTGAAAAATGGTGGAATATAAGTGCCTCTAGCGTTAAAACAATTTACAACTGTAGTTAAGGTACCGCGCTTTGCACGGTAAATTTACCAACTTGTTTTAATCCCTTTGGTGCAAGAATCCTGGAATTCTGTTGTACAGTACTAATCCTAGTTTCATATACATTGTTGATTGAATCTGATTTAAATTGCTATTTTATTGTAAGTGTTTTCAAATTTTCAAAAAATATATCTATTTTTTCAGGGTTTAATACTATGATAAAATGTGCAATAAATTGGCTTAGGTTTTGATATATAATCGAGTCAGGGGTAATTGCGGACGTCCGTATTTACCCCAGGGAGCTTTTCCGCAATAAACCCAACGAGTTTAAAAAATAACAACGACAATTATTTGTTGGTTAAAAAAATTTATCATCGAAAGTTATTGTGTAATTTATTCTCCATTATCGAGGTAATCGATAGAAAATATTACTTTTTATTGTCACGTATTTCATAGACACAGCACTCAAAATAGTAAACACTAAAAATTAGATCAAAATTCACAAAATTGTTTGATTTTATTTATCTTGAAAATTTTGCACAGCTTTCTTTCGAGAATGTTTGCTCGGCACTAAAGATGGCGGAAAGTAATACGTGATCGTGGCGGCCGGGCGCGGAAGTAAGGGATCGAGTAGATATCTGCTAGTCCGTATTTACCCCGCGTCCGCAATCACCCCATCGTCCCCTACATCTGATTTTCTCGACGTTGAGAGTATTTCCGCGGACGTCCTCTATTCCCGCTATCTTCTAAACTGGCGTCGTACATGTTCTTTGCCACCCACTGCTCACCCGCCCTCTCCGTGCTCCTAATGTGCTTAGTCATTTTCTACTTTTCCTCCGCATTCAGTTTTCTTTCACCGCCGTTAATTCCAGATTCTTCCCAATAAAAACGTTCTGACAATATGTAAAACCGACACACTCTGTAAATGATGAATTTCTCGAAACACTATTGTGCTTCGAGAAACGCAATAAATGTTTGTTTAATGCCTCGTCGCATTTCAGAAATGTGTAATTCGTATTAACAATATCACACGCCTTATCTTTATTGGCCACGATTTATAATATCATTTTTATCTGTTGTACGCCGTAATATTAATCGGGGGCGTGCGGTGAGAATATTGAAGCGTGTCTATCCGTCCGTCTGTTTGTGACTTCACGAAACGTCCGTAATTTCGTTCGAATTCACGACTAAAAACCGAAATTAAACGCCTGGAGATGGGGCGCGAGCCCCGGGCCCGCAAACCTGAACCGGCTGCAGCTTAGCGACGTTGCTACCGCCGAGCCTGCTTGACCGGTCAAAAATACAGTACAAACAGGACTTAACAAAAGCGCGAACTATTTAACGTTCCGCCCAGCATAATCTCCAGGCTTCAAAATAGTACCATTAACTGCCGGCAGGAGATAAAAAAATGTTCAAAAAATGATTTGATAAAAGTCATTATTACTATTTTATGGGTGTCGGCTGTAAATAAGTAAATACTTAGTCTCTAAGAATCGGCATTTAAAAGTATCGTCATTTTTGACGTGTTACAGCGAGTCATAGTTAGGGAATGCAATCCTGATCCCGCGAGATCGGGATCCCACGTGATCTTGAGGCATCTTACGAGATCAATCCCGAATCGAAAAATCGGACGAGATTATCGGGATTGATCAGCATTTTTTATGTTTTGTATGTTTGAGGCTTTTAGTAAGTACTTAAAAAAAATGTTTATGTTACATTCAAATAATGAAAATAGCTTTGAATAATATTTGCTATATTTTATCAACCTAACATAGTAATAAAAACTACTACTAACTCTACTACATTGACTGATTGATGCTTGGAAAAACGCCTACAAAAACTTTTATGCGATGATTAATAATGAATATTTAATTAAAATTGCTGATGTAAAAATGCAAGGCATTGTCGTTAATTGCTATTCAGCTTTGTAAACAAACAAAAAACACAAAAGTATTCGGGATCCCGACTCGGGATTGCATTCCTTAGTCATAGTTTACGATTTCGTATATTTTCTGTAAGATAGTATTATCCTTAAAAGGTATTCACAGGGAAAATACCGCAGGATATCTTTTGAGTGTGTATATGATTCTGAATTTCAATTACAAATTAATATATTTCGGACCGCGTGTTTTGATAACATTTTCTTGAACTCAGTTCGGCTGTCCATAATTTATTTTTTAAATTGATGGATCGCTTCGGAGTAATAAGTTCATCGCGGCCCCGTGCGTCCCCCACCCCGCCCGGCGCCCTCAGCAGGTAGCCGGAAGGTGGCGCCCATTACGTGATGAATGGAAGACGTTACATTATGTTCAGCGCAAAAGGCCGAGTGAAAGCTTTTGATGGCGATAATTAATGAAAATTGTAGGGACGTCAGGTCGGCAGAGCGCAGGTTCTATTATTACATTACGAGACCCCGGGAAGTGGTGTCATAATTTTAAATATTGTTAATATAATTGCGCAATCACTCAGAAGGCTGCGCTGAAGCTCAAATTGCCAAATATGTATGACCGTTTTAGTCTCTTTTGCGTGGCTCTGTAGGGCAGAGGTTCCCAATTGTTTTTAGCCAGGGAAGCCTAATCGATCATACTTTTCTTGGCGGAACCCTATTTTGATAAAAAAATTATTACCTTGTAATTTGAAAAAAAATTCGACTTGAAAAAAAAGCTAACTAACTAACCATCACGCCGTAGGCAGAGAGGATTGAACGCCACGCTCTTCTATCCTGGCACACCACTTTTGCTTCGGCCACATTCATACATCTTCTCATACAAGTTCTGCGGTTGTTGCGGCTTTTAACGGGGCCATCCTCAAACACTTGTTGTATCTGGTCATGCCAGGTCTTTCGCGGACGCCCTCTATTCCTGTTGCCTTCAACACTCGCCTCATATATTTTCTTAACCATCCTTTCCACGTCCACATGACCAAACCATCTCAGCACTCCTTTCTTTATTCTATCTACCAAACTACAGCCAGAATTGCATTCACGTCTAATTTGTTCATTCCTTACTCTATCGAATATAAGATTTTCCACACAAGCATCTTAGTGACCGAAATTCTACCGCATTCAGTCTACTTTCATTCCTCTTTTGCCAATTCCAGGCTTCACTTCCATACATTAGGGTTGGCACTAGAATGCCATTATGTACCGCTAGTCTTGCTTCCTTTGACAGATTCTCATTGGCCATAATTGCATTTAGAGCACCATTAACTTTGATTCTCGCAGTCACTCTCCTAAAAAGAAAGAAATGAAAAACAATAATTATGAGTATTTTAAAACACTTATTGTGCAAAGAAATACAATGTAGGTAACTATGAATTTTAATGTAAAGAATGAAAATTTTTCACATATTTTCTTGTAATAGCGCTAAAATTAGGCTTAATGTCTGGCAATTGAATTCGAAGATCTGGAGCTGCATCCAGTCTGTTTCTGTACTTGTTTTTGATGTAAGCCTAAGCTGAAAAATCAGTCTCGCATCGGTAAGCCATCACAAACGGAAGTAGAGCAGTGATAGCCTTCTCAGCGATAACATCGATCAAATTTTCATACTGACACAATTAGCATCCATGGTTTGGTATGCTTTGCGAATGGATTCTGTACCCAGTCGATGTCCTGTTACTTCTCCGGGAAATGATGTTTTAAGGATATTTCAAGGTTTATCAAATGTTCGTGTATGTTTTTTCCACATCTGAGGTTAGTTGCAACTAGGGAATGCAATGCCGAGTCGGGATTGCCCTTTCGGGATCCCTCGAGATTAGAATTTCCAATCTCGCGGGATCCCTACGGATCGGGATCCTGAATACTTTTGTATTTTTTTTTGTTTATAGAGCTGATTAGCAATTAACGGCAATACCTTGCATTTTTATGTCAGCAGTTTTTATAAAATGTTCATTATTAATCATTGCATTAAAGTTGTGTAGGCGTTTTACCAAGCATCAATCAGTCGATATAGTAGAGTAAAAACTACTAACTAGTATTAGTTTTTATTACTATGTTAGGTTGATAAAATGCAGCAAATGTTATTCAAAGCTAGTTTCATTATTTGAATGTGACAGGAACATAAGTTTAAAGTACTTATTAAAAATTCTATAGACATACACAATTCAACATATAAAACATAAAAAATGCTGATCAGTCACGATAATCCCGATAATCTCGTCCGATTTTTCGGTTCGGGATTGACCTCGTAAAATGTCTCAAGATCTCGAGGGATCCCGATCTCGCGGGATCGGGATTGCATTCCCTAGTTGCAACTCATTTTTGCGGCGCTCATGCGGTGCGGTTGTGACTCATTTCTACGAAAGTTTCATTTAGTTTAGTTTCATTTCATTCTCGGATGTGACGCGGAACCTTCGTGACTCTTCCACGGAACCCCAGGGATCCGCGGACCACCTTTCGGGAAACGCTGCTCTAGGGAACGAAACAATCTGTTAAACTACAACAAGAGATCCGATTTAATCCGGTACTTTGTACGTGACGAGAAATGTCGTCTTCGCAGATGCGATTAAAATTTAAAGTGAATCAACAACCCAGAGGGAACAAGACAAGTTGTCCGAAGCTATGGATCAAACGAGAGGTCATAAACGAGCAACGGGGCACAATATTTATTTATATAATATAAATTATATGAAAGGACATAAATTCTCAAACGTCAAATGTAACGGACAGGATGAATGATAGCCCTGAAAAGAGCCTCCTCAAAGAAGATGACATTGCCGAGTTCCATGGCTCGCTGCGGACACCGATCAAGGTGGACCTGTGACGTCATCTTATTCACGGGCGACCGGGCAGGACGCCGGTGCGTCATCACCACCCTGAGGACCGTAAAGACGGGTCCTATGCTTTGATAAATTTGTGAACAAATTTATGTATGAAAATTTATGAAAATAAAATAGTTGTGACATGTTTAAATTATTACATATTATTGTAAGAACCTAAATATTGACATATATGAATGTACTTTGTCACATGTTTATTTTCAATAAACGAGAAAATCGCTGTTGCGATAGACCGGGGTGGTGAGTGTAGCCAACTGTATGGCATAAAGACAGATATAAGAAATATTATTGAATATTTCCGAGTGACGGCCAACTGTATGGCGGAAAGACAGATACAGGAAATATTATTTCCTACGGCTAACTGTATGGCCTGACAGACAGAATTACGAAATATTGTTTAATATTTCTACATATGTATCCGAGGACAGAGAGTTGGTATGCGAAGGAAAAACGGGCTGCAGACCGATTGTTTCCGATAAGTCGCGAAGCCATATCTTGTCAGATCTCGGAGAAATCTACATATAACTAACAGTGTTTTATAGGCCTAGCGACGGGGCTCATCACTAATAAGGTCCCGGGCGCGACAGCCACCGAAAAACGGTATTTGTACCAACAAATACGAGAATTTTCGACCCAAAATTGATTTTCTTATATTTACGAAAAACGAGGGTTTTTTCAATGAAATTGGTATCAAACCATAATATTTTTGCTAAACAAAGCCATTTAGACTAAAATCTAAAAGAAAATCATGTAAATAAAAAAGTAAAATTTTTCACATTTTTTACGTAACCACTATCAGCAGTGGTCCAATGTCGATAAGGGTCATTTTTCAGTCAAAACTTTGAAACTGTCTTACAGACGCTACAACAGCCGGATCAACTTAAAATATTTTTTGTTGAATTCCTTGCATAAGAATCTACCCATTTTACATGTTTTTACATACCTACCTTGTCAGGGGCGCACCTGAAAAATAAATGAAAATTAATTTTTTGCGACCCACTTTGAAATATTTATAAATGACTGAAATTTTATTGTACATAACTAAAACTGATATCAAAAGTTACACCCATGTGGGCTCTTTATAAACTGCATTAACAAACATGTATAAATCATAGTTAACAAATTTTATAAATTTAATTGTGAAATTTTCCTGAGCAAATACCGCTGCGATCGGTATATATTTTTTGATAAAAAATTAACTTCGGTCTTGCGGGTCCAGGCAATCACGTCATGCTATAAGCAAGACATAGCACCATGTAAATGACGTGATGAAAACCCCGGGGGGGTGGCGTAAAAATTCTAAATAATTTTTGAATTCTGTAAATAAAACTTTCCGAGCTATTTTTTAGACAATTTCGCGGGCGCGAACGCGCGATAAAAACTCTCTGTGATTGGCTCCCGGAAATAAGCCGGGAGGTATTAAATTTGTGTATAAATTAAACTTCCGTCGGCGTACAGATTCATTCCGTTCTGTGCTTTATACGCCGTCTGGACCACTTCTTCTGACTTTTACTCAACACCTCTGACCTCTGCTCTACCTACTGTTTTTGGATTTTGGAACTTCAACTGGACTACCTGCAACCGGATAATTCACTTTTGTGAATATTTAGAACAACCACTGTCAGCGGGTTTACGATTACCGCTGTACAGTCTTGGTCTGTTCTACGAGTCAAGTACGGGAGACCTGCGCATCATATCTTCGCGTATTCTGTACGGAACAACTGGTCCTATCGAGCCGGGGATCCTGTACGACGCTCAAGATGTCGCAGTCTGGAGAAAGACCTGGACGCATGGAGGAAGACGACTTCTACCAAGGGGAGCCACCGGCCTCAGAGCGGACCCGTTCTGTGTCAGACCGTGGCTCTTATCGGTCATCCACGACCGAGGACACCATCCGACGTCTGAGGGACGAGCTGCGCAGGGAGCGCCGCCATACGGACACACTGGTCCGTATGCTTGAAGCCAACCAGCAGCAACCGCGGCAAGCTAGCCTCACTGGAGCGAGGCTGACAACCACTGCAGCGGCCGGCATCTCGACGTACGAGGACGTACACCCACCTGAGGGCTCTCGTGCTGGAAGCCGGACGAGAGATGATGGCCCTGAAAAGGGACCGACGTTCGAGAACCAACATCAACCTGGACCCCCAGCTATGGGGCCACCCGGGGCAGGCCGGGACAACCATGGTGACCCTGCAGGGCCCCCTTTGGATAGCGCCATTGCCAGGCGCCCACCCAGGGGTGCCACCGTCACGACATCCGAGGAGGACCGGACTAGGCGGGCTTCCACCAGCAGTGCCGTGCCAGAACCAAGCACCTTCACCAGGGAATGGGTCCTCAACCAACGGGACCCAAAGGAAACTCTGACTACCATCATAGAGGAGGTGCTTCAAAAGAATCGACAAGCCGACACCACAGCCCTGAGCAACCCAGCTGCTCAGGTATCAACAATCCTGGCGCAGCAGTCAGGAGCGAAGGAGCTGCCCAACTTCAGTGGAGATGCATACGACTGGCCAACTTTCTCCGCCCAGTTCGAGCAATCGACAACGCTGTGCGGGCTGTCCACGGCGGAGAACCTGATCCGTCTGCAGTCTGCCCTGAAGGGCCGAGCTCGTGAAGCCGTTGCGCCGCTACTGGTGGACCCTAGCAACGTAGCTGAGATTATGCAATCATTGCAAGATCGCTTCGGGAATGCAGCCGACATCATAGAAAGTATGTTGGAAAAGGTGCGCCGCCACCCCCCGATACCTGCAAACGCACCAACGGACGCGCTGAGCGACTATGCCATCACAATACGAAATGTGGTGGCAACAGTACGAGGTTTCGACAACAAATACCTCACTTCACCTCAGCTACTAACAGAAATGGTAGAGAAACTACCATTGGCGGCGCGTCTAATATGGCTGCATAACCGAAGAAACGATTACGTGAACGTTACAGTGAAAGACTTGTCGGACTGGCTGTCCGGCCTACTGCGACCAGCTCAACATGTAGGTTGCCGATCAAAAAGGGCGATCAACCACCGCGGAGGACAGGTCCACCATATGAGCGTGGACAATGTGGACGAGGAGCGCCGCCCGAAACCACGGCAGGAAACGTGCCCAGTGTGCCACATGACAAAGCACCACCTGGCTACGTGCAACACATACCTGAAAAGACCCCTGCCAGAACGATGGAATATCGTGCGACGAACGCAGGTATGCTGGAATTGCCTGAAAGAGAATCACCACTCATCAAGATGTACCAGCAAACCATGTGGTACCAAGGGCTGCCGTGAACCCCACCACCACACACTACACGGAGCAAGGCACCACAACCCGCCGCACAATGGAAGGCGCGGTGGGAGATTTGGACCATCAACTGGAGGACCGGCGCGCAAGGCGCCAAAGGCTGGCGGCCCAGGTGCAACGAATGCTGCAGCCGCCGCACCAGCAACCAGTGATACAGTGGGCCTGACGAGTGGCCAAGGAGGCAGACAATATGTCTTCCTCAAAGTTCTTCCAGTGGTGGTGGGTGGCCCCCGCGGGCAAATAAAAGTGCACGCGCTTCTCGATGAGGGTTCGACGGTTACCCTCATCGAGCAAGAAGTGGCCAGTGCCGTCGGGGCCAAGGGACCGGTTCGTAGTCTGCGCATACATGGCGCGAGTGGGATGTGCTCTTCAGACAACCGGTCCCAATCAGTGAGTGTTACCGTACGCGGTGACGGGCCCGAATTCCCGATGAGGGCGAGCACGGTGCGTAGGCTCGCTCTCCCCTCACAGTGCGTGGTGAGCAATAGGCGCGTACCGCGAGGTGAGGGATACGCCAGTGTGAACGAAGTGCAACCGCAGCTTCTGATCGGGCAAGATCACGCGCACCTCATTGTGTCAAGAGAGGTGAAGGAGGTGCGCAACAACGGTATCCAGTCCCGCACGGGGTGGGCCTAGGATGGGCCACACACGGCGTATTCGGGAGCGATATCCACAATAGTGCCGCAACGGTGTTGGCAGTTGCGAGTGCGGTGTCTCCAGCAACCGACAACTCTCTGGAGGGACTAGTTCGCGAACATTTCGCTGTGGATTCGCTGGGAGTAACCACCGCAGCCCGCATCAACAAGGAGGATGCGCGGGCCGCCGCTATTATGGAAGCGACCACCCGGCAGCTGCCCACTGGCCAGTGGGAAACCGGCCTCCTATGGAAGCATGACGAGAGAGTGCTACCAGAAAGCCGCCAGTGCGCTGCCAACCGCCTGGCCGGCATTGAACGAAAAATGGCGAAGGATGCGGCATACGCGGGGGCATACAGGGCCAAAATAGAAGAATATATAACCAAGGATATGCCCACCCCCTGTCGCCGGCCGAGGAGGCCGGCATGAATGGAAAATTCTACCTGCCGCACTTCGCCGTTTTTAATGCTAATAAACCAGGCAAGATACGAGTTGTCTTTGATGCGGCAAGCAAATGCCGCGGCGTCAGCCTCAATGATGTACTAATAACCGGGCCGGACCTGCTCAGCTCTCTATTGGGCAGTGTATTCCGGTTCCGAGAAGGAAAAGTGGCGCTGGCAGCGGATGTAAAAGAAATGTTTCTGCGACTAAGAATCCGAGAAGCGGACCAGGCAGCACAATTATTTTTGTGGAAAAAACAGGGCGAGCCGGAACCAACCACGTATCAAATGACTTCAATGCTATTCGGCGCCACGTGCTCGCCCAGCAGTGCCCAGTACGTCGGCAACCGGATCGCAGATGCCAGCGCCGCGGAATTTCCGGCTGCCGCCAACGCGGTACGACGAACATTCTACATGGACGACTACCTCGACGCAGTGGATACCTCAGAACAAGCAATAATGATGATGAGGCAAGTGTCCGAAATACTGCGTCGAGGTAACATGCAGCTGGTGATTTGGGCCTCCAACAGCAAGGAGGTCCTGGAAAAGATCGATCCAGCTATAAGGGCCGTAGAGCCAATGAGAATCATTGGTGAAGAAACAACGACCGAGAGGGTGCTCGGGATAGCGTGGGAACCCGCCTCCGACAAATATGTGTTCAAATTTATCAACTTACCGGAG